>JAHWFP010055219.1:0-21059 GCA_023313725.1 Lithobius niger | reverse complement strand
TTATTCCACCCTTTCACGAGGAAAAATTGTATTATTATTATTATTATAACATAAAAGTCAATGTTAGTGACACAGCTTAACGTTTTTCTTGTTGAAAAACGACGTGAATAACGTCGATATTTGCCTAATCAAGGACCACCCTAGTGGTCCGCCCGCCAAGTTCAATAATTGTCACACTTCATTGTAACTTCATTGTAAGAATGTCATTGTTTAATTCTTGCATTGTTGTTGCAAGGCCACTAGCTTTGGTACTTTAACAAAAACCAGAGCTGAGCGTATTTCACGATGGCGAGGATATATACCTATGCGGCGAAACAGCTTGAAAATTGTTGAAAATGAGCAGTCTTTGTGCCCTGACAAGCAATAGTTGTAGTTCAAGCCTGTGCATAAACTGTATCAATGTGATAAAAGTGCGTGAAGATCGTTGATTTTAGCTGACTGCTGACTGCTGACTACTAATTCCGCTCATATAAAATAAATTATGCGACAGATACGAATGAAATTTCGTATTCAACACTCTTTTAACAATAGAGCAGTGACACGACGTAGTATTATTGTATATAACTCTATGCTGGAGCCTTAATGGGTTAGCTGCAAGGGGCACTGCAGAGAGAAACAGAAGGGCGTCATAGTGAAGCTGATGCTGTGAAGAGTGATTTCTTAGACCTAAAACGCGCGATTTTTGTTGTTGGAGAAAACAACGTTATTTTAAGCCTAAGAAATCAGCTCTTCCGTTGTTTTTCCCTCCATTTTTATGTAGTGCACCTTGTAGTTATGCCCTCCAAAATTTCTAATGCATGATAAGTGCCAAAACCACCAACTTAATTCATCAAAACGCGAAACGTTTGGAGACAGTTTGGTGCCAAATTTGCCGTCATGTATGCCTTTACTGTAAGGTTTGACCTCAACCTCCCATGCTAGAGCCGAAATCTCGACGCTTCAAATATCTTCGCCTTCTGTGAATATTTGTTGGTTAAATTTGGTATGTAAGCTTTGTTGGAGTTGGTCAACAATCATATCAAATCTCATTAAAATCCGCCGAAGTAAATCGGACATCAGTGCTCCAAAAATCAAACCGTTTCCATAAAATGTGGGTGCACGCTCCGACCCTTTCCACACTGTAACACGATGTCGGAGTCGACGTCTCAAGTCCCGATTTCGAGCAGGACTTGAAGCCCGAACCCCAGGCAAATGTGGAAGACCGCAAATTTGACGCTTACCCAGCCGAAGCCATGAAGCCAGTGTGGAAGGCGTATAATATCACTTCCACACTGGACCCTGAACACTTGCGTTTGGTGTCTGGGCCCCAACGTTGTCCTTGCTTATCCCCGCAAGCAAGGACAAAAACTGTCACCCTTCATTCCGTACCCTTTCCACACTGGACCCCGACAGAGTGACCAGGATCTGGGCTTTTCTTCCCACAACATTTACGGCGCTGTCGTTGTTCCTTATTCCCCTCCCTCCCTGTCCCTTCCTCCAGCTTTCGTATTATCACGCTGTTGTTTATCAGCCCTCCAATACCCCTTCCACACTGGGGAAACTGTCCGAACCCATCCCGAGACCAACCCTGACCTTTCCACACTGGACTCTGACTCAGGTCCGCGCCCGACTGCGACTTTCAAGCCCTGCTCGAATTCGGGACTTAAGACGCCGACTCCGACCCTGTGTTTCAGGGTGGAAAGGGTTGGATAGTGGGCACGCGCTTTAAGCCCCTTGACCCAGAACGTGGTGGCCTCGATTTGTACAGACAGACAAAACCTGACATCGTTCCTTCGTTACCACTTTCCACATTGAGCCCCGACATTGCGTTCGAGGTCCGGAATTTAGTTAATCTTTCTCTCGCTACAACATTTTCGGCGCCATCGTTGTAGATTTCTCCCCACCGTCTCCCGTCCCCTCCTCCTGCTTTCTGTCTGTCTCTCTATTTCTTATCAGCGCTCCAAGAGTCAAAACTTTTTCCTAAAGCATGGGCCCACGCTTTGACCCTTACCGCACTGATACACGGGGTTGGAGTCGGTTAAGTCTGGGTTGGGTGCGTACCTGAATTGGAATCGAGTGTGGAAAGATCAGGCTTGGGTCCGGGCGGGTCCAGACTTTTTCCCCAGTGTGGAAGGGGTATTAGGGAAACATTTTGACGCTTGGAGCGCTGATTAAGTAATAGAGAGATAAAGGGGAAGCAGAAGGAAGGGACGGGAGAAAAGAACAACTATAGTGCCGAAAATGTTGTAGCGAGAGAAAGATTAACTAAAGTCCGGACCTTGGACGCGATGTTGGGGTTCAGTGTGGAAAGGGGTATAGAAGGAAAGGGGTCGGGTTTGCTTGTCGGTACAAGTCGGGGCCCAGCACCAATCACGGTATTTGGGGTCCAGTGTGGAAACGGCTTAAAAGTCAAGACGTTTCCCTAAAACGCAGGGCCTGCACTCCGACCCTTTCTACACTGAAACATGGGGTCAGAGTTGGCGTCTCAAGTCGGCTTCGAGGAGGATTTGAAAGTCCTGGGCGAGCCCGGGCCCGAGTCCGAGTCGGCTGTAGAAGGTTCAGGCTCATGCTTTGTTTCCCAGTGTGGAAAAGGGTGTCAGTCAAGTGTGTTGGCAGTTGTCTCATACTTCCGCATTACAAGTATATTTCAGATTATAGCTGTGTTGACAGCTTGTCCGAGATCAGAGTTATACCAGCACAATAGCGAAGGAAACTCAAAAGTTTAGCTTGAGGCCAGGTGCAGACGGACCACAAGAAGCGCAACAATTGCAGATGCCATCTTTGGCATTTGTGGTGCGTTTGTGGCGTAAAAATCGTTTGTGGCATAAACGAGGGGCGAGGGATAACCGTCTAACTGGAAAATCGCATAATTGGAAGAACTTATACCGTATAACAAGTATAACGGAAAAACGTCTAACAGGAAATTCGTATAATGGAAAATCGTCTAACTGGAAATTCGTATAATGAAAAATCGTCTAACAGGAAATTCGTATAATGGAAAATCGTCTAATGGCCCTGCCTCGCTCGCGCTACCGTGCTCGCTGCAGCTATACATATAACATCAGAAACCACAGTTAGACGTTTATCTAGTTAGAGGTTTATCCATTATACGATATTCCGTTTAGATGATTTCCCATTAGACGATATTCCGTTTAGATGATTTTCCAGATTTTTTATTTATGCAGATATTAGACAATTATTCCATTAGACGATTTTCCAGTTAGACGTTCGTCCGACGTCCCAAATCGCAATCGGTGGCAGGTCGGGTAAAAACCATGGGAATTTGCTGGGGCTTTCACACGCAGTTGCGCGCTTCTGCGGCCGTTGGTAGATCGCCTGCAAGCGCCTCTCCTCGGCACTTTTGGAGTCACGTTGCGACTTCAGTGCCACACAACCTGTCGAGTGATCGGTTTGCTCGTTAAGATAAGTACCTCAGCTGGTATTGTTTACAATGCCTGCTCTCGAATGGGGTCAGAATCTTCGGGAATCGCGGTGAAAGACCAATTTGCGCATTTGTTGTCTGAAAGGTGCCGTCGATTCAGACGTGCTAGTGGTATGCGTTTTTTCACCGCTTGGCGCGCGTTTTGTGGTCCGTCTGGACCCGCCCTGAATCCTTCTGTCCCCTCGTGTTGTCGTACAACGTTGGGCGCGTTACAATTTGGACTGGAGGGTAGGTCCCTTTAACCTTCGTAGACTCCTAACACATTTTTTAATTCTTTCTATCCGTCACACGAGGATGTTTGTTCTGTAAGCTAAGCAAGCTTTAAAGAAATCGTCACGTAAATTCATCAAGTTGCGTTGCAGTTTTTCTGCTTCGTCCAAAAAAAAAGTCATGTATAAAAGAGCAAGACCCTCGCAAGATTTATCACTTGGTGTCGCAGTCTCATGTTCAAAGGCGTCGATGGATTAATAATTTTAGATTTTTCGTCGCATTTAAGACGTCAAGTGATAAGAGCTGCAGGAAGTTTTATTTTATACTCGCCATTTTTTTTTGCACGATCTTCAAATAAATTTGTAACGTTCGTCGCCCCTCACTGGATACGATGCAACGTGCCGTTGCAACGCGCCATTAACGTATGAAAGAAAGGTTGACTTCCGGTTCAAGAAGAGTCTCCGCAGCTGTTTGCGAGAAGGGAAAGAAGGACCTCTTCGTGTGAACCCGTGTTTACCTAGAAAGGCAGATGTCTCTCTTCAGGACCAAAAAAAAGTAAGGCAAAAAATAAATAACTGAGGAAAGCTTTTAAATAAATCAGCAAATAGGGTGGCGGTAAAGTTAACCGTGTTTGTTTGTTGTAAATTCAAAATTGTAATTGTTAAGGCTGACAGTTTCGGGGCGCTGCGCTTAAACTTAGAGAAACGGTAACTTTTTCTCTCCTCTTTTCGTCTTTTTTTTTCTTTTCAAGTCTTAATGGTGTTTCCATTTTTGTTGGAACTACGGTGCTTGAAAAACTAACCGGTGAGAATTTGCACGTTTTCTGAATGTGTTTTAACGCTTGAAAACAACATTAAGCTGATAATTCTTTTCCTTCAGAGTTACGAAGGAAAAATATGGAAGACGAGAGCAAGGGGGGATTTAGGCAACGAGACCTTTTCGCTCGCTGAACGCAGTTTGCTAGGCAACCGCTCTTTATTTACGAATAGTTTCCAGTTTATGCTAAATGAATGCGTTACGACACAACAAATAACAAATTAAATGTATTCTAAAGAGCAGGGATAAAGAACAAAATGCAACAGTAATTTTAGATAAATACATATGCAAGTTTATATACGTTGCCTTTTGGACTTGTATGTCAGACTGACTGCGTGGGAAATCGAGCCCACGCTCACTGGTATGGCTCAGCGTAGTACCTCGGCCTTTGGTTTCAACGGTCGTGGGTTCGATTCCCTGTTCAGGCAGTCTGACATATAAGTCCAAAAGGCAACGTAAATAGGTTTGCATCTGTATTTCACCCTTCTGAGCCGATTGGCTTTCCGTCCGATTGGCCTTTCCGTTCGATTGGCTGTCGTTTGAACATTGCTACAACATTGTTATCATTTCACGCTATTGCCAAAATTTGCTATTCTCGTACAAAGAACAGCTTCCGGCAGTGATCAAACGACGGTAGAATAAATAGCTGCTCGCAACGAGAATTCAAAATCCAACATGGCGTCCATTTCTGGGTTTCGACTCGAAAACAAACCATCGAATGCCGGAATTCAGAAATCAGTCCTCCGTCTTGTACTGCACAAAAGCTGTTTTCTTGTTATAAATCGACGCTGTCATGCCGCACGCTTCGTACGTCGTGTCGCGAGGCACGAGGGAGAAGATCTGCGTCCGTGTCGTTGCCGGTAGAGGCGAGAAGCAGCCAGAAGATTTACTAATATAACCAAGTAAGGGTGCGTTTTTTGCAACGACTCGCCCTTTCATTCTCGTAGCTGAAATTTAAACGCGATGGCAAAGGTTTCGTTGCCATGGTAATAACGCTTCCTGGATTAGGTTAATCCAACATTGTTTGAGCAAATGCTTGCAGTCTTTTCATTCGTGACAGTAAGATAAAGAATTTCTTCTGACGAAACAATTTTTCCCAATCGTTGTAAACTCAATTATTGACTCGTTTCGTTGCGAGCTGGCGAAGCTAAAACCGCCGCCATGTTGGAATTTCAGATTATTTCTAGCTTCTAGCTGAGAGAATGCAAAGGCGAGTCGTTGCGTAAACGCGCCCTAAAAGCTGTTGAGCGAGAAATTGTTGCGTAAACCACCCCTAAGGCTGGTTAGAGCGAAGCGAGTAATTCGGTAATATTAAAATTGACTGAATTTGGACTTTTTTGTGTGGCTGATTATCTGAGTGTGTTTGGGACGCAATAACGTTCTCAATTTTGTTCGAAATTTGATTGCAATTTCACGATAAGGGAGCTTTGGTGGAGAAATTCATGAGATTGAAGATGAAATTCCTACTTCAATGTATTTTCAGAGATATACGTGTTTTCCGTTGGACGGCTAACCTGATTTTAAGTAAGGGAGCCCGATATATAAGGCTCCCTCTGTAATGGCACCGAGCACTACATGAACGACACAATCTAGTATATATAGTATAACCATAGCGACGTTCTTTTAGTGTGAAGAATGCAGAAAATAATTACAATTTATGGCAAAAATGAAAAACACTCTTGTGGCCAATTTAACACGTTTTGAAACAATGCGATTGCGTTATTTTTATCGTTTAAGCCTTGACTAGACAGAAGAAAATTTCGTGCGAGAGCGACGCGTTACTACATGCCTACAAGGTCAAATTAGCTATAACAGTGTGGTTGGCGTTGCATTAATCGATCGATTTGACGTCTATCTTCCACCATCCCGTGTCGTGATGCAGCCGTGAGTAGCCAATCTGGTTAGGGCTTATACATCAAATTCCGCGCGAGCTATCCAGATTAACTCGAAAATATCGATGCTGCATTGACTTGCAGAGCACTGGGCAGAAATCAGTTGCATGCATAGGAATTGAAAGAGGCTGGTGAAAGAGGCTCTTGAAACGTCGGTTGAATAACTCGTGTAAAAATGAATACAAAGCCACAAACATAAATGTAAATATGAGCAGGATGTCCGAAAAATACTTACCATTATTCACCAGAAAGTCTCTTAGACGCCACAATTTTAAAACGGATTTTTAGCAAGGTTTTCATTAACGGTAGACAAATAAACAACTTGTGACCGTATACTTGACGTGGACTATCGATGAATATTGATAGGTATATCTCGTTTAGGAGGTTGGTCCATTTCACTTCCGGGCATGCGTGAGAACTGGCATGCGTGTTGCTTTTTGGCAAAATGCAGTCGGCCCAGTCCGCAGTTGGCCTTATCTTGAGAAACCAACCCTCTTTCTTCGCTTCGAAGTCGTTTAAACACTGCCGTTCGCTAATCGACACGTGATTAGGCTAATCACAACACAGGTGACGTATTTCACTCATATTTATTAGGTAACCTAATGACGTATACAGCACTATTTTTTACGTCCGTCTTCCGTAAATGTAAGAACGACATTCGTTCGACCCTTGACCGCATGAGGTCGCGACTCAGAACGACTGGTGGAATACGTATTTACCTCTTTTGAGCCACTCAAGGTTTTATCAAGCGCTCATTACTATACTTTCTTGAGTAGAATCATAAGTAGAAAGTCAACTAGATAAAACATCTTACGTCTCCCAAGTCTACGTGCGAATCATACAGACGCAAAGCAATAGATAGGTATTAGTAGCCCTAACTACCGCCAGCCAGGGCCTTGGGAGAGGTAGGGTGCGGTGTTTAGTTAAGGGGCTGCTCATATATTACGTCACACTGTGGGGCGTGGGTGGGTGGTTGACTTATTGTGACAATTGTTGCGGAGGGGTGGGGAGTTGGTGGGGGAGGGGTCCTATGGACGTCACAATCTTTGCATCACATTTTGGCGTTTTATTAAAAATGTTTCTCTCAAGAAATCACTGGGAGGCAGTTTTCCCTGCAATGTTCTACTTACAACTTGCTCCTCTCTGCCTGGGTGTGCGTGGGCCTGAATTTGCGAGCATAGTTGGCTATGGGATGGCTCGATGATCCTCAGGTGCCATTAAACTGTTAAGCAAATATAGTGTTTTGAAATTTTATATGAGGGGGGGGGTGATTGCAGAAGTCTGACGTAATTATTAGGGGGTGTTTTAAATTTTATGACATTTGTGACAAAGGGTTGGGGATGTGGATTGTTTATAAATAAAGGCCAAAAAGCGTGACGTAATATATGGAGGGCCCCTAACTTTCTAATACATAGCAGTACCGCTATGGTTTTATTGACCTTATAAATGAAATTAGGTTTAAGCTCTCAATCTTTGCAAAGGTATCTACATAATAAGATCGTAAAAATCAAGACTACTACTTTTAAGGTTAAGTAAAACCAACGGCAACACGCGTCTGGTAAGAGGGAACCGTTGGGGGAAGCTTTTCAGGACAGCATGCTTCTCGATTCTCGAAGGGACAGCTTCGAGACCGCCTTGACCGTCTTTTATATCCGCCAGGATGAACATGAATGTGGAAAAATGTTATAGATGATCATTAGAAAAGAGGGAGGGGAAATCCTTAGTCGGGGAGGGAGGGGGAATTGGAGCAGTGATCACAGAAAGAGGGGAGGGTTAGTATTAGCAGTGGGGTGGGTGATTAGTCACAGGATGCGCTGATTGAGTGAGGGAAGTGAACGAAAATCAGCGTTTATAAGCCAGTATGCGCAAAAATGTTACACTTAATTCGGTCGAACGTGGACACACATGAGAGACCATGTCTAACCACCGAGCTACCGTGCATTCAACACGGACACGGGCGTAGCACGGGCTTCAGCTAGTTTTCGAAACATCAAACGAAGTCGAACTACATAAACGTTATAACTTATCTGTATGCCTTGTACGTCTGTGCATAAGGCTCGTGGCATTGTCCAGCTCAACAATGTGGGATATGATGCTCAAGGCCGAATGAGGCAGATCGCGAGCTTGTGTGCTAGAAGCTCCCATTCTTAACGGGTTAACACTGACTTGATGACAATAAAGTCAATAAATTTCATCACGTTCAGTCGCCCACACGACCACGTTCACAAAATCGCTGATGGAGTGTTGTCCACCCCACCTGGCAATGACCAAGGTTAGCTAATGTTGAACGCATTCCAAGTCTCGTGCTGCAAACAGCAGTTACGTTGTCCAAATATCGCATGCACTTGGAGAAGAAAGTTAGCTGCACTCCAGACAAGCCTTAAGGCTTAGTAATAAGCTAAATGCTAACAATTGTAATGATGAGCAGGCAAGCCTCGAGAGAAAGCTGCCTGATTGGTGGAAAACACTGTAGCAACAAGAGGTACTTAGCGATGGCCAATAAGAAAGCAGTTTATCTTGCAAATTCGTCGCTGTTTACAATAGTTCGCCTACAGGATATTTTGTGTGTACGTGAGCGGTTTTTTTTCCAGCACGAACTGGGGCATTCGGACGAGTTAGCCATGCCCACCAAGCTCGTCCATTTTGATTTCAGGTAGGCTCTGGTAAAATACGCTAATGTTTTATCCAGTGAACATGGTGCGAAATGACATGCCCAACAATAGGTAATTATGTTTACAAGTTTTTGCGTGTGTGTGTTTTTTCTTCCCTTGTGGAAGTGCGTGAATGTTTTACTGAGACGTGGTTGGTTACGTAGGGTGTAACAACAGAACTACACTAGGATTTTAGTGTTTGACGGTTTGGTATTTATTTTAATAATCGGTTCGATTTTGGCTAACAAAAATTGCGGATGTTTCGTTTCGGTTTGGTTTTTTGGTGTTTTTTTTAGACACCCAGAAAATTACGAGCAGGGCCCCCCCACATTAAATTTTGGATCCCCTGGGGGACTAACTACAACAGCAGGCCCCCGCTCCCGACTGATATCGAAAAAAAAGTTCTAATATATTAAATATTCGTTGGCCACTTGTGCTTAAACGAGTTGGTGCGTTCATTTATTAAGCCGGGCTGCCTTACGTTTGAAGGCTTCCCTGCGGAACAGTCTTGCACTGCAGTGCAGTACTCCCACTCCATGCCCCTCGTTGCTGTTGAACTGGAGTTCTTGTTTGTAGGGTTGGGAGTATACAAATCGAGTAAATTACTCTCAGTCATCCTAACTCTCATAAAGTGGGGGGTGCATAAATAAAATTTAGGGTTTTAATAAAATCAGTGACGCCATTCACTAATTTTATTAAAACCCAAAATGTTCGATATTCATTTTGAAACTGTAAAAACAATTTGTTGCAAACTTCAACCTGAATTACTTAATCCGTAGGTCTGTACTAAGGACACTAAGAATATCTATGGTTTTTACGATTTTTCAGCGATGTCTGCGTTAACCAAGCAGAATACACCAGTCTGACCTATATCGTGTTCTAAAATTTTAAAAAAATGTAAAAAAAATATGTAAATATTTCATTAAGGTTTCACGTCGACTAAACAGGACAGAAACGTCTTACAGGAAAGCCTTATAGGAACACCTTGTATGAAAGCTTACAGGAAAGTTTATTTGTGTTCCTTCATTGTTGTTGACTTCGGACCAGTTAAACCTTACCTTAAGCATCAAACGAGCTCGGTTTTGTTTTCTAATGTGTATGTGCCTATATCCTACACAGGACATATCTGTATTATAAGGCCTATAATTTGAAGTAGTGCAATTGTAATAAGCAATCTTTAAGTAAGGCCCTATACCTATGAAGGCCAAAACTAAGACAAATTTTCAAAGATATTTTTACCAAAATTGCGGAGTGATCAGAGAGCCATAATTAGAACCATCGTGGCTGAGCGGTGAGAGAGCTCAACCTGGTTGCTGGAGGTTTGCGGATCTGGTTGGAGCCCTGGAAAGGGGAACTTTGGCAAAGTCCCCGCCAGGATTGCCGGCAAGGGTAGCGTGAGAGGCTACCATGCTCCTTCAGCGGCTATGGGAGCTATTCTGGTAAATTGTAGACAATCTTTCAGGCCCCTACGATGATAAGAGGTTTTCCGGATCGAATCCCCGGGTTGACTCTTCCCTTTACCAGATATTTCTTCTTCTTAAAAAATCTGGTAATGTTCAAAATTGAGCCGTTTCAGCCACACGAGCATTAAATTGCTTCGGCTGACGCAAGGCTCAAAAGAAACAAATTTCTAAAAAAAAAAAAAAAAACCCTAATGCTGTGTCCGGTGCAAGCGGTGGTTTTATTTTTATCACGTGCGTTTGCTTCCTTACGGTGGGTGGGCAGCAATTTCCTTATCATGTCGCCGAAGCCATTTCATTTTTGTCCGGTACAACATTGTCTGTCACGACCGTCCGTAAAAAGTGACATCGTAATCTCCTATGTATTCACGGCCACAACAAAAGAGGCGCTTTTACGATCACTTTCTCCTACTTCCTTCCAGAAGACACTAAGTGCATTAGAGCGATAACTGCAGTGTGCACCCCAGCGTAAGAATGATGATGATGTGACAGTTGCTAGGGGCAACGACCAGACGGTTGGTCAGCAACAATAGATCAATCACTACCCCGTTGTTAGGCTTAAGATATAATTGCATTTTTGGACACCTTCCCCTAAAGGCGCCACTCAGCCTTGACTGGTCGTGTATAGCGTTTTGAAATGTGTCGACATCAAATTGTCTGGGTATTAAAGGAATTAACAGGGAAGTCGTTCTTGTTAATGGAGAGATTACACGCAATAACTACTTCCCTGCGGCTGATTATAAGAAAACTGAAGTAAATAGATACACTTCATGTATGAAATAGTGTTAATGCACTAACTGATGAATACATCCATCTCATCATTAAAAAAAAAGCGTATGCGTGCGTGTACTTTTACTCACTACTCCTCTTGAACCAAGGCACCTACAAAGATGAGAGAAGTACCAAATAAAAGATAATTATTGTGTGCGCGGCGTATCTTGAGTCCTGTAGGTATTTTATGAGCGGCTACGTCTTCCAGGAGGGCACGGCTTTAAACGACGGCCGCCATTGTTTTTGTAACCGTCTTGGATATCAACAAGGCACTCTGCTACCAAAAACATACAATAGAGCAGTGACATTTGCCGCCATATTGGCACCAGTATGGGTTTTGGAGGGCATAACTATTGCATTAATTAATTTTAATTTTTACTGCATTAGCATTTTAAATTTTTGATTGCTAGTAATTACTATGAGAACGATTAAAATTAGTACTGCGCACGCACACACAGATTAAAATTCAAGGTCATTACAGGCGTGCAAAGCATTATATACGTTCTTGTAAATAAAGTTCCCCAGTATTCAACAGAAAATCTCCTAGACGCCACATGTTAAAACGGATTTTCAGCAAGGGAAAGACTAACGGTAAGTAAATAGACCTTTGGGGCCGTACTTGATGTGGAGGATCGAGAAAAATGGAGCTGGGAGCAATATCCCTTCAGTATTTGATTATTTGAATTTGGTTTACTTGATTTGCGTAAGTGAGTAAGATCCCTTTACATCAACAGACGACCTCTTTAGAGCATGCCAGCAAGCAGAAGAAAAAATAAATAAGTCCCAACGTGTACTACGAACCTTATGAGGGACCCGTAGGAGACCCGAACAATGTGGTACCAAGTGAACTGCCATATCGGATACCACTACCGACTAAGGTGGCTAAAAAAAAATAAAAGTCGTGTGATGATGATAACGTGCCAGATCTGTAGAAAAGCCGAATTAGGTCAAAATGTAAAGGAATTTCCCCCAAAGGCACGGAGTGTTCCAAAAATCCAAAGTTTAGTCCTGTCACCTAGGTGCAAGCTACTGACATCTCGGTGATTGTCAGTTAGCTTGAGATCGCGGTTCGGACCACAAACTTGGTGGCAGCCATTTTGGCTCTGTTATCACTACTTTCTATGGCTAAAACTTTATGGGCCCCTTTACCCTTATGGGGTTTTTGTATGATAATAACTTGTCTCTGCAGCATGTCGGCCTAAACTAAGTAAGCATGCTAAAAATTGTCCTTGTCGGCAAGTTCCACCGGTCTTGTCCCGTTTCGCAGAATGCCGTTTCGCGGAAAATAAAACGGATTAAGATTTTCCGGAGAAACGGGAATTCTCGTTTTGTAGAATCCTGTTTCGCGGAATTTTTTTTTTTGTCCTCGTTTGAGCTGTTCCGCTCGCTGCAGCTAAACATATAACATCAGAAACCGCAACTAACGACAAATTCTTTCCAATTAGGAATGTATTTTTAATAATATTTTAATATAATAAAACGGGATTCTGCACGACGGGAATTCCCGTTTCACAGAAAAATCTTCATAGGCTGCGATTTATTTTCTGCGAAACGGGAAATCACCGTGGCGTTATCACCCTGCCGCCATTTTTAAACTTAAGCGTTTACCTGTATACGCCACAAACAGTATCTTTTCGGCTATTATCTTTGAATTGTCTGGCTGGCAGGGAGGTTTTGTTGACCTTTGTGTTCCCTTCGAACTTTATACTTTGATCTTCTCGGCGCTGACCTTAAACATTGGAGAATGAGGTTTGGGTTGCTCGATCGCTAGTCGGTGAGTGATTGTTGCTGCGTTGCTAGGTTTATGGTTCGTGTCCATCATGAAACATCGTTTGCTACAGTTTGCCGGCCTCGATGTGGCCCAGGTGTATCCTTGTGACTTCCTAAAGCGCATTTCGTGGCCCGCACCGACGGATCATCAAAAACCAGTGCGACTCAGGTAAAAAAAACAAAAAAACAAACTGTAGACTCGACGAGGTTGGCGTTAGTTGAATTTGTGTACCAACGAAGGAGCCTCAACCAATTGAGCACGGCCGTCTCACAAGCCAAAGGTTTCGGGCATAAATTCTAAATCTATAGAGCAGTGACATTTGCCGCCATATTGGCACCAGTTTGGGTTTTGGAGGGCATAACTACAAGTTGCACTACGTAAAAATGTAGGGAAAAACGACGGAAGAGCGGATTTTTTAGGCTTAAAATAACATTGTTTTCTCCAACAACAAAAATCGCGCGTTTTAGGTATGAAATCACTCTTCACAGCATCGGATTCAGTATGACGCCCTTCTGTTTCTCTCTGCAGTGCCCCTTGCAGCTAACCCATTAAGGCTCCAGCATAGAGCTATATACAATAATACTGCGTCACTGCTCTATAGTTTGTTCCACATTACGTTTGCTGGAAACTGACTGTATGATGCCACGTTTTTCATTGCACTCCAAGTGAAAGATATGTGGACATCACACTTGCAGTCTCTACACGGTTACTAGAGTCTACGAGTGGCATATTTACGTGTATTTGCGTTCGTAGTGGAAGAAACGTGACGTCATACATTCAGTATCCTGCAAACACAATGTGGTACAAACTATACCAAAGTGTACCGTATCCAAAGTGTACCGTAAATAGCCTATTAACAGTTCTGGCAAAGATGCTTCCCACTCCCCACTACCCCACTTCCCACTCCCTCTTCCCACTCCTTTGGTAAAGTCCCTACCAGGACTGCCGGCCAGGGTAGCGTGGGAGGCTACCACGCTCCTTCAGCGGCTATGGGAACTATTCTGGCCAATTCTGGACAATCTTTCTACCCCTACGATGATCGGAGGTTTCCCGGATCGAATCCCCGGCTTGGCACCTCCCTTTACCAGATATTTCTTCTTCGCTAAAAGTCTGGTAATGTTCAAAATTGAGCCGGTTCAGCCACACAAGCATTAAATTGCTTCGGCTGTCTTACGGCTTAAAAAAAGAAATTAATTATAAAGTAAATACTTTAATTTATTTTCAATTCAACTCAATGCCGGAGGTCAGAAATCGTGAACGGCCCTAGTTACAGCCCCCCTCCCCCTTCGGGGGAGGGGGGGGGGGTCTGTAACTAGGTTAATTCACGGTTTCTCATCTTAAAGCACGTTAAACTGTAATTTCTTTGCTTGAAATTGACTAATATCTCCCCATAAATTGTATTTTTTTCTGAATCAAAATTAAGTAAAAGCTTTCATACATAAAGCAAATTTTTTAGTTTATACATAAAGCAAATTTTTTAGTTTAAGTACACATAAAATTAAGTGATTTGTTGGATTTTGTCTGATAACGGCAATTTCGTCGGGTATCCGAAATACCAGGATACCGTTGAGTTTGCATGATCCACTCCCTGTCTTGTCTCGGCCCACGCCCGTGCATTCGAGAAGAGAAGGTCCCAGAAATGCACTCGTGCTGATGACGATTTTGGCATGTGAAAAAGTATCCTAGCTATATCCTAGCAAAATTTACCCTCCCCGTCCCAAGATAACCTTAGCAGTTGAAAATAACGGTTGTTCAATAATTTCCCTTTAAACTTTTCGACTGAGAGGTTTGATGCACGTGGTTTTTTTAAGTGTCTTGTTGATGTTAACTCTTAGTTTTAGCACATTTTGGCGAAAGAAAATTAATACTTCTTTAGCGTCTCTGCTGGTTTTTTTTTTTTTTTTATATTTTGGGCTCCTCAAAACTTTTTAGCGTAGTAAAATGTAAATTTATTCGCCCGCATGTTTAAATCTTTAGCTCAGGTGCAACGCAAAATTTAGCCGTTTGCTGGCTAGAGGACTTTCAGGATTAAATTTGCTAACCAGTGACTGGATTCAGAGAAGATTTGTCAAATTGTAGAAAACGTTTAGCCGAAAAAGAAGAAACCAGTCAACTGAAAAAGGTGTTTTTCTTCGCCAAAAAATGAGTCACGCTCCAGAAGGGAAATTTTTTTTTGTCGTATGCAAGTTTTGCCATTCAAAATGGGAAAAAAAAAATTGACCATCAAGAAGAAGAGTTTTGGTTTCTGTTTTTACTGTATTAAACAAAACAAAAAAGTGCCTTCCTTCCTAGTGTTCTGAAAAGGTTAGGACTACGCATAGTGTTGCAAATCGGAAAGAAAGTTACTTTTGGAAAAATTGCTGGAAGTACAGAAAAATAGGGAACAAGCCGGGGAGCGACTACCTAGTCGCAAGTGGTATTTTGTACACGCCACCGCTTTCAGGCCACTTCCGTTTCATACTTCCGGTATTTTTATTTTATTAATTTTAACTAATTTTTGGACGTTGAATCTAATGGCAAAAACAGTTTGTCTATCTGATGGTACCGTTCCATAGATGGCCGGCTCACTTCGGCTACTTCCGCTTCATACTTCCGTTTTTTTTAAATTAGTTTTAACCAGGGGGAGGGGGGGGGTCTATTCCGAGCTTTTTGCATATTGCTGTCCCATTGGCTGCTGATTTTTCTGCCTCCACTGACGTCACAATACAGCTCAACAGCTTACGCACATGCGCACAAGTCAAACCGGAAATGCTCCAGTGTGCTTGCCTCCTGTAACGTCACGTAATGAGCTGGGAGTGACCAACCTTCCTATATAGTATCGTTCCACCAATCCTGGCTTTAACTAATTTTTGGATGCCGAATCTAATAGTGAAACAGTTTGTGTTTAATCTGGCACTGTTTCGTAGTGGAAAAGGTGACGGACGGATGGACAAAGTCCGACGTTGCTATAGCCTTTGCTATAGTCTTTCACTGAACAGAAGACTAAAAATTGGAGTCTTCATTGCAAATTTCTTTCATGTAGCTTAAGAAGTTTGCTACCAATGCTTATAAGAAGGCAGTGATTCAGAAGAGGAAGTGTGTGATACGTAACTGGGACCGCCACCATTACGTGTTTGCGTACAAGAGCGGAGCGTGAGATTATTTCGGGGGATGAAAGGCTTGTTTCCCCGAGTTGGGGAGGGGGCAGTTGCACCTACATTCTTGAACCTCCCCTCCCCCTCTCCTATACTCCGTCTTTTTCATTGCTACCGTGCAAAGAGTGAACATTTCCCCCCTTTTTTGTACTGCTGCTGTGCAAAGAATGAACATGGTCACCCTCCCGCATTGATTTACTACGTTTGGATTGGCTGTTACAGTGACTTTTTCCCCTGTTTACCGACGCTTGTAGACGCTTGCCTGTGGTACGGCGCAAGCGAAATGTATGTAGATGTTTACACTCAAATTATCCGTTTCCAATCATACAATTTTAGGCCTAATCATAGAAATGTAGGCCTAATTGCTCAGATTATGGGCCTAATCATACAAATTACGGGCTTAATTACTCGCATATAGGCCTAATCATGCAAATTTAGACCTAACTACGTGTGCCGCCATTCACTAGCGGGCCAATAATTCAATGTAGGCATACTGTAGGCTACTCCCTAGCGTGGGGGAGGAAATAGTTCAAATATTAACGTTACTCTTATCCCCGATCTGTCCCTGCCCAGTTTTTAGTATAACAAATGGGATGGCACAACCTAATGACAGATGCTATTTGAAAATTGCTATGTTTTAAAGTTTGTTTGTGAACTGCAACTTTCATTTCCCCCACGTTGGAAGCCAGATGTATCCAGCAAAGGTAAAATCAGTTATCTACTACCAAGAGACTTTAACTCCCCAAACCCCTATAAATTCTTGGTAATACAAATGTACATATCCCGTTTGGAATTTTCCTTCCCGGTTGCTTATCTTGAGATGGTGACCTCAAAAACAAACAAAACCCATATTCTAAATTAGGGTAGTTGGCACCTGGAAAGAAAATTCCTCATAAAACAAATGGAACGTGAATTAAGAAAGAAGACAACAAGATGGATATTAAAAAAGTCAGGAGTAATTAAAAAAAAACGTGTAAAACCTTGCCTTCTGTTTACAGGGTAATTACATCCATTTTTACTTACATATAATAATTTCCTTTGGATCATCTGCACAAAAA
Source organism: Lithobius niger (assembly GCA_023313725.1). Taxonomy (NCBI): domain Eukaryota; kingdom Metazoa; phylum Arthropoda; class Chilopoda; order Lithobiomorpha; family Lithobiidae; genus Lithobius; species Lithobius niger. The sequence goes on along the minus strand of JAHWFP010055219.1, from coordinate 3,875 downwards.
CTGGAAACAAAAGGTGCAATGGGAACATGTACAGAATTTCATTGCTGCATCGTCACAAGATGCTTTGGTAGGTGCCATTTTTACCTTGGAACGTGCCGAAATTATTGCCCATAGATGGTGCTGCTAGTTCTGACGCAAGATTCGACTGAAGTAGCCAAAGCAACTGTACCATGAGCCACGACTGTTTGCCGTGACGTCATCACGAGTCAGCCACTGACGAACGAGAATAGCGGATCTTTGGCCGTCTGAGTGGACTAGTCCAGTCACGTGATACGCGCGTCACAGCAAACAGCGGCTCGTGGTTTAACCCAAAGATGGAGCGACTAGAAAAGATGATTCATTCCCGAGTTCCGGTAGTGTTAGTGAAAATATACTGATTGGGACCGTGGTATGACGTCATATTCACCAATTCCACCAAAGTAGCCCTAACAGTCAATCAGTGTGCCGCAAGGAAGCACGTGACTAGTGCATTTGCAACAAAACGGAGTTTTAAAATTAAAATCTCTGTTTATTACGTTGTTAGCGGACGAAAAAAAAAGCATTTACTTTGTAAAAAAAAAGCAAACAATAATAAACGGAGATTAGGTTTATTTTTTATGAATTTCCGCTTATCGAGCAAGCCAACAGTCTCATTTTATATACGCGCTTCCTTGCAGTTCTCTGATTGGCTGATATTGCTGGCTTCGCATTTTCTTGTGTAATATGGCATCATTAACCCCAGCATGGCTGTCTCCTTACTGTAATTGCCGTCTCCTTCCCGCAACGTGGCTGCTTCTTCGTTTAATCCTTGGTCTGACCCGGAAGTAAGTGTGTTACGCAAAAAAATGGCCTTTAGGTGCTTCTTGTCTTACCAAAATTATCGTTCTTTTTTGGTTTAACCCAGTGTGACCAGATTTAAAAATGAAAAAATGCTACCAGCATACCCAAAAAATGCTACATTGCATTATTTACGCAATTAAAAAATGCTACTAAATATGCTACTTTTTAAGACAAATTAATGTAAAAAAAAATAAGTAAATAAACTAGAAGTTAACCCGGTTAATCCCCCAAAAAGACGACTAAATTTACCACAGACGTAGAATGAAGAGTAGTTTTGGTAGGTGCTACCATCTCAACACCAAGAGGCAAAGTTGCAAACTAACTGACGAGTTTTCAAAGTCTGCCAACTGATGGCGCAACTTACCTGAGTGATTTGTGTTGCGTTTTTGTGTAGCATTGTTTCTCCCTTTCACTGTTAGAGGGCGCAAAGTTCGGCCGTTCACCACTAAGGCGCATACAAAGTTTGATTACTGTGTAAAAGATTGCTACCAAACATGCCGATTAATAAATATGCTACTAAAATGCTACCGTTTGTGGAAATGCTGCCTTTATTTGCTAGCGCACAATTTTGGGGCCAAAAAATGCTACGGTAGCACCAAAAATGCTACATCTGGTCACACTGGACTTTAACCAGCTAAAGCATACGCTACAGCTCTCTGCCGTGTCACGTGACTGGCTAGTCCGCTCGGACGGCCAATCAACCACTGTTCTAGCTCATGACGTCACGCCAGAGTCACAAAATCCAAAGATTAAAGACACTATAGCAACGATAGTTCAAAACACGTTCCGTGCAGTCAAGAGTCGCGGGGCAGCTTTCGTGCCATGATGTGACGTCGGTGCGCTGGAAAAAGTGTATATTAAATATGTGACTGGCCACGGTACAAAATAACGGAATTCAAAACAAAACAAAAAGCTCCGTTTTATGTTATCCTTTGATCTAAAAAAAAAAAAAAAACGATAAAAAATACAAAATAACTAGTACACGGGGATTTTTTTTTTTTTTTCATAGCCATTTTTTTGAGCATTTCACCAGTTACCATTTTTAGAAGCGCTTTCCGGGGCGTCGGACAAAAGTCTAACTGGAAAAACGTCTAATCGGCTAATTTTCTAAAAATCTGCCTAAATAACAAATCTGGTAAATCATCTAAACGGAATATCGTATAATGGAAAAACGTATAACTAGATAATATGCCTGCGGTTGCTGATGTTATATGTATAGACGCAGCGAGCGAGGCAGGTACATTAGACGATTTTTAATATACGATTTTCCATTATACGAATTTCGTGTTAGACGATTTTCCATTATACTGTATGCATTCTAACAATTATGCGATTTTCCAGTTAGACGATTACCCCTCGCGTGCTGTAATAATTGGTGCTTATGCTTCTTGTTGACAATAGGGCGTCATCAGTTACATGGAAAAAAATGGGGCAAAGCTATTGTAAACAATCCCTATTTCATTGGAGACTACGTTGTGGCTCATCTTTTGGATTGTGTCATCGCATCTTGTTTCTTTGTCCATTTGCTTTCGTAGTGCGTCGCTGGATGGCATTGCTAGTGGTTGCAATGAGCAGTTTTTCGGCTTTGGTTTTTCAGCAGACAAAGCACCCGCAAATTTGAATAATTTTTGTTGGAAGCATCAAATTTGTAGCCCAGTTGAGAATTAATGCTGGCAGAAATTTGAGCAAAAATTATATCCATCTTGATTGGAGCAAAGGAAGGGCAAAGGCCGAGCGGAACTCCGTTTTGTTTCACACGAAATAAGCGGTTCAATTAAAACCAGGTTTTGTACATTGATAGAGTTAAACCCAGAGGTGGTTTTAAACAAAGAAAATTTAAAATCGGTCATGTTGTTGATGAATAATTAAAGGGATATACCTCCCAGCGCCATTTTTCTCGATTCTCCACATCAAGTACGGCCCCAAAGGTCTATTTCCTTACCGTTAGTCTTTCCATTGCTAAAAATTCTTTTTTTAAATGTTGCGTCTAGGAGATTTTCTGTTGAATATAATGGAACTTTATTTACTAACGACCCATCACTAAATGATGCATTGCGCGCGTACAATAATCATGACGTTTTATCTCTGTGTGTACATCTACTAATTTTCTAATAATTACCATGAGATTTAAAATCTAATAGACTAATGCGGTAAAAATTAAAATTAATTATTCCAATAGATCGCCGAAGCAAAATTATAAGACACTAGTCTAGAAAATTATAAATTGTGATTTTAAAATACGAGAATCATTCCGGTTTGTGACGACACAATCAATGGGTTCACGCTGGCTGGACTATTAGGCGCAATGCCAATTGATACAGTAGCTATGTTTTTCGTTGCGAGGAACGAAGCTACCGTCTCAGTTGACCTTAGCTGTAGTAAATACGCGGATGTGATCGTCGCGTGGGTGTTGTGAGGCAGGCGGAAGGTTATAAGGCAGGCGGTATGTTGCTTTAAGGTAACAAAATGCACAGGTGGTTACGTGAGCTGCTCACCCATTTGCTCACCAGTAGTTTCATTAGCGTCAAACATCTGCCGCGCGTCGTTAGTAAATACCAACATGGATGCAATGCGTGCTTAATGCTGGCAAAAATTTGAGCGCGCGTTACATCCGTCTTGACAATCACTAACGATGCGGCAGATTTTCGCAGTTCAGAATCCTGGAATCAGTATGTAGTTCTCTACTAGCCTTTCTTGCCGTGGTTTTAATGGGTTTTCTTTAAAATTGTATCGACGAAAACCGTGGACATCCCCCCCCCCCAAAAAAAAAAAAAGGGTGGGGGGGGTGGCAGGCGAGGCACATTCTTTATTTTGCTGTATCAGCAAACTGAATTACCATAACGTTACACTATTTACAAAAGCTAGGTGCGGAGGGAGGAAAAACTATACACAACTATCGTTTTTCTCTAAATGCTGGAGGACGTTTGCTCAAGGATTGCTGTTTACATTTTAGAGGGAAGAATCGTTTGTGTTGTCTCTCGTCTCAGATTTCAATGGCGCTCTTGAAACTACGTTGTGCAAACATAACGCCGTTATTTGAAATATTTCCCCATCGG
>JAHWFP010055213.1:0-15827 GCA_023313725.1 Lithobius niger | reverse complement strand
CAAAGCAAGTGAACCTTTCTGCAGGTTTAACTCAAGATGAACACGTGGTTAACCCTGATGTTGACCAACTTTTAACGGCAGTGAATAATATAGAATGGGAGCCACCATTTGACTTGTCACGTTACAGTTGCCTGAATAAAGTTTTAAGAATAACAGCTTGGGTGTTCAGATTCGTCAAGCTGACTCGATTCTTAAATCAGAAAATAAATGGACCACTTTTAGCTGAAGAACTTGAGGCTGCAATGAAATTCTGGGTAATTCAAATTCAGATAGAAGAATTCGGAAATGAAATTCGTTGCCTTCAGAAACAAGAAGAATCCCTTCCAAAGAATTCCTCTTTACGAGATTTTCACCCATTTTTGGACAAAGAAGGTGTTTTGCGTGTTGGCGGGCGTCTACAGAAGTCATTAATGGATGACAAACTCAAACACCCAATAATTCTTCCGAAGTCTGGCCGGTTTCTCGAACTTCTAGTTGATGATACTCATGTCCGATTGAAGCATGCAGGAGTTCAGGATGTATTAACTGAATTGCGTGAACTTTGGATTGTTCGAGGAAGACAGTTGGTAAAAAATATCATACACCGCTGTCTCGTTTGTAAACGTTTGCGACTTCAGGCAGGATCAATGATAGAGGGAATTCTTCCACAAGAAAGAATTGAAGAATCTCAACCATTTTGGGTGAGTGGCCTGGATTTTGCCGGACCTCTGTTAGCAAAGGAAGAGTCAGGAATACAAACCAAGGTCTACATTCTCCTCATCACTTGTGCGGTCACAAGAGCTGTTCACCTTGAATTAATCTCAAAAATGGATACGGAGCACTTCTTGCTAGCCTTTCGAAGATTCGTGGGTCGAAGAGGAATATGTCGAATTATTTATTCCGACAATGCAAAGACATTCAAGCGTGCTAGTTCTGACCTACAGCGACTGTGGAGTGTCATAGCTAAGGAGAAGCTACAAGACTATTTTGGAGAAAATAGAATTATTTGGAAGTTCATCGTGGAACGTGGAGCGTGGTGGGGAGGATTTTGGGAGCGTTTAGTACAGTCTGTGAAAGCATGCCTGAAAAAGTCTCTTGGCCATGCAAATTTGAAATTTGAAGAACTAACTACTGTGCTAGTAGAAATTGAATCTATTATTAATTCAAGATCTATCACTGGAGTGTATGATGACCCGGATGGAAAGGAACCTTTAACCCCATCTCATTTTTTGATTGGCAAAAGACTAACAGCACTCCCTTATGGAGGAGGACGACCACCAAGGGGTCAAAAGGCTGTTGACTTAAACAACCGTCGGAAATATAGACAGAAATTGGTTGGCGACTTTTGGTGCCGATGGCGTCAAGAGTATCTTTTGCAACTTCGATCTCTGCACTGTCGAAGAGGGATTGGTCTCAATTTTGTACCTATCATTGGATCGCTAGTTCTTGTTCATGAGCCAAAGTTACCTAAACACCTATGGAAATGTGGACGAGTAGAAGAGGTTGCTGAAGGACGAGACGGCAAAGTCCGATCATGTGTAATACGAATGGGACCAAACAAAATACTTCGTAGACCCATTCAACTGATTTACCCAATAGAGGTTTAGGTTAACTTGGGGCCGGGAGTGTCACGGATTTGTGACTGGCCTTAAAGGCCATTGTTGTTATACTGTTGTGTCGTTCCCTTAGGACACAACCTTTTTTTATTGAAATGTTCATTGTTGTTAGGTTTGAGGTTGTAACATGACCGCAATGTTCGTGATGGCCATTTTGCGCCAATAAATTTAGTGTTAGTTAACAGATGTCCATCTCCTTACACAACAGGACGGTAATAAGTTACGGGCCATTAAAGGCACTGTCGAGGAGTGGCACTCGGCGAGTCACCGCAGTCGCCGTGAGGAGGTTGTCTTGGCCCGTTTGCGAATTGGTCACACCCGACTTACTCACTGTTTCCTTTTGCGGGGGGGTTGATCCTCCTGAATGTTCTTTGTGTCGACTGCCACTTACGGTCCGGCACTTACTTGTTGATTGTCGCCATCTTGATGGTGTTCGTCGTCGGTTCCATCTTCCGCATGACATTGCGCGTCAGTTGGGCGATAAGTCTGTCCTCCTGTCCGGTGTTTTTCAATTTGTGCAGGAGGTACAGGTGTATGACAAGGTTTAGATTAGGGGTTTGAATAACTTCTCTGTAATGTGTGGTGCAGTGGCAACCCGGACCACTGCACTGTGACTGAGGTTGGCGCTAATGACCAAGTTGTCGACGCGCTATTAAGCCTCAATCCCCCCCAAGGGGCCCACAGGGCCCAATAGAGCCCATTCTAACATACCACTGCTAAAGAGGGCCTCCTCCCCCAACTTGCACCCCCCTCCCTCCATCACTGCCCCAACCGCAAAGTTTTACGACCTACAATACCAAGTAATAAAATTGCAAGAAGGATGTGTCAATTACAATTGTTTGGACAAATTATGCGGGAAGTTATGGAAAACGTATTTCCCCTAACTTTGGGTGGCTGTAACGAAAAACGAATGCATTTCCGGACCCATGTCTATAGGACTTTTTAGTATTACTTTTGATTATAGACTACACCCTGAAAGTTTACCCAGACGTTTTAGGTAAACCCTATACTGCTCCTATTCCAAGGTCTTTATCCTAGATTGCATTGATTCAATAATTTACCTAGTACGCCAATAGTCAACAACTCCACTGTTACTCGGTAGAGAATTGAGCAAACCGCACGTGGCAAGAAATGGTGGTCGGTAGTGATTGAGCTGTGTAATAATAAGATGGTTCATCTTGTGCTATCTTTAATTGTATGGAAAGGCAGAATAAAACTCAGAGAATTACATTTCATAAGTAAATAATTTCTGCCTGAAACTTCAGTAGTGCAAAAAAGGGAAAAAATTCCATTTTCATAGAACGTGGTTTCCCCACTTTCCATGTATTTCTTTTTCTTCGTTTTTCACTTTCTGCACCGCAGGTTGCCCCGACTCTACATTTGATTATTTGGCACTCGTGATATAATTAAAGATTGTATTCTAGGGATGCCAAAATTTAAGCCTTTTTTACAACTGATTTTATTTTTGTTTGTGGTGTACCATATCCTTTTTACCGAAAAGCAGCATAAACTTAACCAGAGGTGTGCAAACTTTCAAAAAGGGGGAGGTGGGGCATAGTTGGAGAAACGGGGCAATTAAACACAATTTTCTTTGATTTTTAATTCGTTTTTTTTGGGGGGGGGGGAGGTGGAGTAGGTTGTTAAGTTTTTACTTTGCTCCTGAGCCGTTTTGTTTTTCCCAGGCTATTTTTTTAAATTAAAAAAGTAGCAATTTCTCCTTCAAGAAAAAATTTAAAAAATTTTGTGTGGGGGCGATGGGAAGGGCTTGCTACTGCTGTACTTTGCCCCTTGGCAGTTTTGTTATCCCCAGGGCCGTCTTATTGCATAAACAAAAGTAGCAAGCAAGTTCCCCTCCCCCTAAAAATATTATTATTTTATTTTGACGGGAGTTGCTTGTTACTTCTGTACTTTGCCCCTACGCTGGTTTTTTGTGCTTCCACTCCCTGACTCTATGATGGGAAATTAACGGCAGGAAAAAAGGGCATCTGGAGTTTAAAGAAGGGCATTTTGGGTAAATGGTGGGCTCCTGCCCCAATGTGCGTACGCCCTCGAACCTCTTGACCACCGTAATTAGAAATTGAAATCCCTAATTACATTGTAAAAATGGCGTTGTGAGTTACAACACCTACATAATCCTAAAACCCGTTATAGGGACGTTTTGGGTCTTATAATGAGCTTTTAGGCATTAAAATCAGTCTTCCAAGGACGAATATTTGTAGATGTTGCGTATTTAAACGTCTATGGAAAAGGTGTTGTAATCCACAACATCTATAAGTGTTGTAATCCACAGCACCTGTAGGTGTTGTAAAACAAAAAGTCTATAGGTGTTGTAAAGCACAACGTCTATGGGTGTTGTAAACCACAACATTTATAGGTGGTGCAAATGACAAATTCTATAGATGTTGTTACAATGTCTATACGTGTAGTAAACCTCAGCATCTGTAGGTGTTGTAATCCAAAACAAATATAGGTGTTGTAAATCATACCTATATTCGCCCCCTTCCCTCCCATAATGTGCCCCCTCCCGCTATAATGTGCGTACGCCCTTGAACTCCCTAATTAGTCCGCCCTTGATTTCCCTAATTCCCTCCCCCTTCCCACTCAAGCCAAATCCGGCACTCTTTCGAAACCCTGACCCTCCTTCGAGACCCCCTTCCCCCTTCCTTCCCCAAAAGACAAAACTCTGCTCGACGGAACCCGCTCGAACAGGGTGCTGTCGAGCGGCTTCTGTCGATGGCACTCAGTATACAGTGCCTTGCTACAGTGGTTCAGTGCCTTGCTACAAACAGCAGGGCACCGAATGACGTCACAGATACAATTAAGAGCAAACATATTGCTTAAACAAAATGTGCCAAGGATGATTTTTTTACGATTAAAATATCGTGTCCTTATGTAAGCCTCAACATGAACTTCCATGTTAAACATGAAATTTTGAAATCCTGTACTTTGGCCCAACGATATTCGGTATTTGGGGGTCGTGTCGTAACTATTTCACTGCATTACAAATTTTAATGACAACAATCAAACTGTTCTGCATCCACAGTATGGCCATTTCTTGTTGTTGTTGGGACTCTTTGCCCTCACCTGGCGATCAAAGCGATGAACTGATTTTCAAGTTCCATAGCTTAAAACATAAACATGGACATGACTAAGGCCTTTCGCATGCTATTTTAGTGTAACAACAATATTCTTGTGACGGGAAGCTAAGTTCACTCGAACTTTTGCTCTCATCTAGAGATCAAACCAATGAACCGATTTTCAATTTTTATAACTTTAAATATAGGAATTAACAACAACCAGGGCCTGTTGAAAGCGATTTTAATGTGACTGAATTATTGTCGTTAGCAGAGCATTTATTATTGTGGAACACTGGGCAGAAATTATTGAGTGGAGTAAAAAATGTCGCAAATCGAGCTAATAACATGAAATTAAGTGTGCAAGTCTTTCTAGCAGTACAAATCGAACCAGCCATAGACTTCCGTGAAATACCCCGAATTTTCTCTGCATCCCCCTCCCACAGCATCCCCCTGTGCTCCATCCCTGTGGCTTGGGCAACAAATTCTTGCAGATCAAGCTAAAGACATGAAATTTGGTACACAAGTCGTGCTTAGCATCATAAATCGAATCAGCTATGGAACCACCATGATATACCTTCAAAGGCTCCCATTGGTCCCCCTGTGTCCCTCAACAAATTCTTGCAAATCGAAGTAAAAGCTTGAAATTGGTACACAAGTCGTTCTTAGCAGTGCAAATCGATCCCTTCATGGAACCCCCATGAAATAGTGCCCAAAGATCCCCAGTGACACCCTGTACCACCTTCACTGAGGTTTGACCAACAAATCTGTGCAAATCTAGCTAAAAACATTAAATTTGGTACACAAGACTTTCTTAGCAGTACAAATCAAACCAGCCATGGACGCCCATTAAATTCCCCCAAGGGCCCCCAGCGCCTCCCTGCGTCCCCTCCCAGAGGCTTTGGCAACAAATTCTTGCAGATCAAGCTAAACACATGACATTTGGTACACAAGTCATTCTTAATAGCCTAATTCAAATCAGCCCCATAGTAGTATAAATCGAACCAGCCATGGACCCCATGAAATACCCCAAAGGGCTCCCAGTACACCCCTGCACCCTCTCCCTGATACTTGACCAACAAATTATTGCATATCGAGCTAAAAGCTTGGACTGTGACAAACAAATCATTCATAGTAGTATAAATCGAACTATAGCTATGGAACCCCTTCGAGATACCCTTCAAGGCACTCCGACATTCTACCCCCTGTGCCCCCTCCATGAGGCCTGACCAACAACTTCTTGCAGATAATGGTAAAATAATGAAATTTGGTAAACAAGCCATAGTTAGCTATGGAAACTAGCTATGGAACTCTCGTGAAATCACCAAGGTCACTCAGTGCTCCCCATTTTTCCGCTCTCTTGAGGCTGATACCCGAAAAATTCTTGTTGATTGTACTAAAGGTATGCATAGTGGAACACACATCATTCCTAGCAGTAGAAATCGAACCAGCCATGGATCATCATAAAATACCACCACAGCCTCTCCCAGCATCCCCTGTGTTGCCCCATGAAACATCAATAGGTAACAAATTCTTGCTGAACGTACTAAAAACATGCATTGTAGCGGTAGAAATCGAACTACAAATGGAACCACATGAGATACAGCCAAGGCCTCCCACTGCCTCCCTGCGTCCAGTCCATGACGCGGAGGGCCAACAAATTCTAGTTTGATTTGTACAGCTAAGAATGACATGTGTACCAATTCATGTTTTAGCGCGATAAGCAAAAATTTGTTAGTCACCTCAAGATCAAACCAAAGAACCGATTTTCAATTTTTATAGCTGAAAATTCAGTTTTAAAAAGGCTCTCTTATAACAGTTATTTTACGATGACTACAATTGTTGTTCTTCTTCTTGTTGCGAAAATTTTGTTCTCAACTAGACATTGATGCAAAGAACCAGTTTTCAATTTTTATAGCTGAAAATTGAGTATTAGAAAGGCTCTCTTGTAACAGTTATTTTCAGGTGATTGCAATATTCTCTTCTTTGTTATTCCTGCTGGAACAAGAAAAAAAGATATTAATAATTAATAACACTTAAACCTATAAAATACAGATGCAATCCTTAAAAACTTAAAGCTCTAAAGGAACAAATAATAGAAAAAGACGTATAAGCCATGCGTCGCATTAATACGTGTAAAAGAAACTCTAGATTTTGTTGGGATGCTGGAACTTCCTTTACATGTATTAGCGCGATGGTGATGGCTTACATGTCGTTTTCTAATATCTGTTCCTTTAGAGCTTTAAGTTTTTTAAGGCTTACATCCGTATTTTATACGCTTAAGCGTTTTTAATACTAATTTTCTTCTAATCGATCTTTGAAAAGAGTCTTAGTCTTTAGTAAAAAATACATCGACTAAACTGTGTTCTTAACCCAGTTTCGTAAAGTCAAATTGTGCCTAGATTTTATTTTCAGTAGGTTTTATCTAATAACTTAATTATGCCAAACTAAAATTACAGCCATTTACTTTTACAGCCAAAATTGCAGTCAAACTCCAGCCTTCAGGCTGTCACTGAACTTTAAAAAAAATGTATTTTAGTTTATATTGCTTTAAAAACTGTTGTTCAACAGTTTGTGTGAAAACCGGAAATTCAATATGGTGAACACGTTGGTGAGCTGAACCTCTACAGAAGCCTCAAGTGTGTTTATTACATTGATGTTCAGAAACTCATTGGCTAAGTTTGGTGCTGATGTGTAGGTACACCATCAGTAGATGCATTTTAGTACCACGATGGACTGGCCATAAAAACCATTGTCTTCTATTGTTATCGAAGCCCTTCCCCCCCCCCAACAGACCTACTACAATACCGAGTCTGCCTTCAACGAAACCTTTTCGAAAAATACATAGTAGACACCTGATACCTGCTACCAACGAGGGTGCTGTGCCCATGAATGAATGAATGAATTTTTTTTACTGGCCGGTTGTACTGCTGTCGGTACAATCCACACAGAGGCAGTCTGAATGGAGAAATGTTTTTCGCTTTAGTGCAACTACAGTATGGCTTCTACACTAAAAAAAAAAAATATTTTGTAATTCTGTGACAACCCTCCTTTAAGTTTGCAGAGTTAAAAATCTCAATTAATTCGACATTCAACATTGATTTAGACATTCCAGCTGTAATACAGTCATTTTAACCAGAAAATTCCAGGTACTGCAGGATATTCTAGAAAATAAATGTCACACAAGTCAAATGAAGCGTGAATTAAACCTAACATACAAAAGCTTGGACTTTCAAAAACACAAAATGGGCCAGAACATTTCAGGCATTGAAAACTACATTTCACATCGAGAAAAACAGGGAAGCAAAGCAGGTTAGATTTAACCATGCTTGCGTCCGGGTTTCAAGATTAGAAATTTATTTCAAACTGAGCTAAATGGGTTTCCCACATACGTCATTTCACGTGAAGAACACATGCTTCTGCCGTGTCTCGAGGCCAACTTACATCGATCATACGTCAATAATGCATCCTTTTCCTGCATACAAAAGTATTTGCACGCCAACATTGCCTCATTTTTGCAGCTGTGTTATCAAGGGAAAATGTAAGTAGTACAACCAGATTTTTGTTGGTATGGGTGGCTTGTTAATTATGGTACAGTTGGAAAAAGCAACTTCATTTGTACACTTGATTGCTTTGCCATTACTCCGTGCAACCATCCACAAATTCGGCACGAGGCGTACATTCCCACAGTGCTCAACCACACCAGGGGTGAATCCTCCTACGAATGCCTTATTTTACGAATTATGCTACGAATTATTATACGAATGCCTTCCTTATACTACGAATTATTCTACGAATGCCTTATTTTACGATTTATGCTACGAGTCGTTATACGAATGCCTTCCTTATACTACGAATTATTCTACTACGAATTATTCAATCAATTATCAACTGCAGCGTGGTTTGAGCACTATTATTTACAAAATGCTACGCAGTCTTGTTACGTCTTCTGTGGATTTGGCTCACGAGGCGTGCATCCTTTCAGCGTGGAATGTGGGGTTTGTGGAGCGACTCAGTCACAATTTTCAAGCCACCTGAGCTGGTTACGTACTGCCCGGAGCCGCATTATTTTTTGTTTGTTCGTCCTGTTTTTTAATTGTTATAACAGATTTTTCCTCGGCTTTTTTTCTTTTTCATCCCCCTCTTCGTCAGTGTCAGTGGAGGACAGCATTTTTGATCCCCGTTTTGTAACTTATTTACCCTCTTTCGCAACATGGTCGCTAATCCAACGTCAATGGCAAGGGATTAAGGGATGCAACAACATTTTTGTGTGACCTACTTCTAATTTTATTAACCTTGGCCTTAGAGGGGTTCACTGAGGTAGGTAACAATAGGGGATGATTCAGAACTTAATACTTCAGGCTCCTGATTCCAAGCAAATATAATTTTTCGTCGTGCGGCATGAGGGTAATCGGCATGAGTACTGGCTTGAATGCTGGACAGTCTTCTATGGCATTAAAGTTAAAAGGGTAGAATGGTGTCCGATGTAAATAAAATTCACGGGAAGTTGTTTATGAGTATTTTTGTCATCCTGCATTCAGTGTATACCAAAAAAAAGTGAAATCTATTTTCCAGATCCTTATCTCTCCTGTGATCTAGCCTATATGAATGAACAGATGGTCAAGCAGGAATTTAGGGGAACAAATCCAAAGAAAAAAATCCATGGAAAAAAATCCAGGAAAAAATCCAGAGAAAAAAATTCCAGAGGAAATAAAATCCACAGAAAAAAATCCAAAGGAAAACAAATCCACAGAAAAAAATCCAAAGGAAAACAAATCGACAGAATAAAAATCCAATGCCATTCTTTTATTTCATTTTTTTTTCGCATTGTTAATGTAAGGTTATTTCACACTTTTTTGTTAGTGCTACGAAACTCGTTCAAAGCTTCCTTGTGCTTTTATTTAGTCTTAAACTCTCTTTCTTTCCCAACACTTTTGTCCGATCAACGATTTGATTTCTTGAAAATCACAATGTTTACACGTATATCGCGTATGTAGAATTTAGTTCCTAGTCCAGTGCGATAGCAAAAGTGTTATGGTTGCCATGGAGCAAAATGAGTGTGGATACCTATCAATGACATCGTTCGGTTATATGCGCACAGTCGAATAAACCGTGACATTAACATAAAGAATTCCCTTTGAAGAAACTACTGTCTCAGTAACTTCTGGACTCTCATTACTGAGTGTTTCGTTTCGAATCGACAGGCAGTTAAAACCGACGATGTGTGACAATTTCAGATTTGTTTTGCTTTTAGCTGTGAAAGACCATCGTGAAAATACGCTTTAACACTGAAAAAAAATGCACTTAAACCAATCGGTTGTACAGTCGCGGCCAAAAGGTTTTGCACATTGCATCTCGCCAACAATACCCTGCAAACAGTAATCACGTTGGACGATGCCATCATGCTTTCAGTCATTGTTGGCAATTTTTACGGAAGTATGTTAGGTTTTTAACTTTCAACAATTAACACAATTTTATCTTACAGTATCATTTTATTTTATCGTATCTATTATTTCACTCTAGTATTTTATCTCGTGCCGACACACTTCCGTACTTAAGCCGTGGTGCTATGAAAGTCGTAGCCCCACACCATTTTCGCTGCGCACATTCGCCTCCTACGTTTTACCTGCAAATACTCATTGTTGTCGACTCCGTGAGTCCTTGCCCGCCCTGCTGCTCCAATAACACTGATTTTGTTTCTCTTTTTTACTGGTAACATTTCTTATTTTTTGCATTAAAAAATATAATACTATAAGGTAAAAAAAATATATTGGATTTTCTTTCCGTGGATTTTTTTTCCTTTGAATTTTTTTTTGGGATTTTATTTCCTCAGGACTTTTTTCCGTGGATTTTTTTTACTTTGGATTTTTTTTCCGTTTACCGTCAAGCAGATATCAGGTCGTGTCTCCCAACCAATTTTCCCTCCCCCACGCGAAGGCCAATATCCTTGCATCTTCTCTCCCCCCCCCCCCCCCCCCCATTTTCTTTTTCTCGTTCCCCAAAAGGCCAATATCCTCCTTTACAGTAATAGTAAGTTTTGTCACGTGAATCATTTTGAAATACGCGTTTCTGCCACTCCACTCTGCGAGGGGAAACCGATTAAAAAATCAGCCGGGGGGGGGGGGGGGACTGATGAAAAAAGAAGTTGCCCCTGATAAAGTCGGAAGGTAAAAATGCTGCAGAAAAAAGCTGTTGGGGAAAAAAAGTACGATAAAAATTAGTGGAAAATGTACAAAAACGTACTGTTTAAATGTACTTAAGTATGCATGTATTCATCATTCATTAGCTGAATCACCTATCGACTCATACGAAAAGTCGCAGTCACTATAACTAATGTGCTCCCAAATGCCTTAAACGGGAAGTGGCGTGGGAAAAGAATCGTCCTCAGTTTGGTCAGGTGACCTTGGATAACTAAAGATTATTCGTGAAATCAGGGAATTACCCAAAACTTGGGATAGGAGGAGGGGAAACACAGACGAGTTCCGTTTCACCGAATCCCGTTTCGCCGAATTTTAATCAGTGTCTTAATTTTCGGCGTTTTCTTCAAATTACGTGCGTCGCCCGCGTTACTGCGCTCGCTGTGGCTAAACATTATCCATAACATCAGAACCGCAACTAATCACATATTCATTTCAATTAGGAATTCATCTTCAACTTCTCCAACATCAATTTTTTAGGAATATTTTGATTCGGCGAAACGGGAATTTCCTTTTCCCGAATTTTAATCGGAGCTTAATTTTCGGTGAAACAGAAAATATTCCCCTCCCCCCCCCCCGGACATTTTCACTCCTCGAATTCCCCCTTAATTCGGACATTATCTCGACCCCAGACATTATCCCCCGTAATTTTGCCCCCAAACACTTTCCACAACACAAAACCTAAAGCAATTTGTTTAGTTACATTATACTATGTGCTTACATAAAAAATGATGCCGTAACCAATTTACCTGAAATGTAGGGGGAAGAAGTTAGCTATGGTTGGGGTATTGTTACAGATTAGGATTTGCCTCGAGTTGCATGTGATACTAAGTTTAGTTAAAAATTTGTTGTGTGATGATATTGTTGGGTAGGCGACCTCTCTCCTCTTTGTGGCATGCAACTTGGCGAGCACACCGAATCATAGTTCGAACTTACAGTTTCATTTTCCGCATTTCTGCAAGTTCTGATATGTGAAGACTTCAGGCTATCTCTCACCGTTCCACGGCCTCCACAGAGTTCTGATGCCACATTGCCAGAGTTCCGTATTGCCTCGCTTTACGATTTCCTTTGCTTGTGCGCTCATTTTGCTGTGAGCTCATAGCACTTAACTTTCCTGTTCGCAACCCTGATTTTTATGCTATAACTACACGTCATGTAATGCCTTTAACGCTTTTATATACTTAATAAAATTCGAGTTACTATTAATTAAAAGCCGGAACTAGTATTGCGTATAAAATAAATAATCTTGTGTTTAACTTTAAAAATTTTTTAAAGTAAACTTATGTTTTCCCGAATTTTCTTTTATTTATCCATAGTCGATCAATCAATACTCTATCCCCGCCTTCCCCAGTTACGGAATTTGTCGAATATTTATGATTTCCTGACGCTCCCCCGCCCCCTCCCCTCTTGTATTTCTTGTAAAAGAATCTGTGAGGAAACTTGTGATTCAAGTTGTCCTTTCTTTAAATGATTTCAAAGGTAATTAAGGTAAATTTGGTCGAGCAGCAATCAGCTATATAATGAACGATGAAAGTTTATTATATAAGTAACCTAAGAAAGTTTAGGCAGTATTTTTTTGGTGATTTTACTCCAGATTTGCCTTGCGATTTTTCCCCCCATCAGCTTTATTTTCCGTGGCTTTTTTTTTTCACGGCTTTTTTTCCCTCAGTTTTTTCCGGGGTTTATTTATTGGCTTTATTCTGAGGCTTTTTTCCGAGGTTTTCATTTCCGCATCCTTTTTTTTTCATCAGCTTTTTTTGTGGGGCTTTTTTCCGAGCACCTGCCAGGGGTTGCTTAGGAAGAAAAATCCAAGTTAGGAGACATCCTGGAACCCCCTGGAAAAAAATACTCCGGAAAAAAAAACCGGAAAAAATACCCATGGAAAATTACCCCCAGAAAAAATACCCCTGGAAGAAATACCTCCGCAAAAAATACTCCCGGAAAAAAATACCCCCGGAAAAAATACCCCTTTGGAAACATACTCGTTTGAAATGCCCTAAGTCCTGTAGTAAAAACAATTGTAAAAATCTGAATTAAAGTATCCGATATTTTAGCACCAAGAGTCTATTCCACAAACAAGGTCAAATTATATAAAGGCCCAAAAAAGCCTGAAAGGTTTATAAATTACATAAATATAATTTATGTATTTATATTTTTTAACAGATCCTACCATTCTGTTTTCGTTATTAGTTTCGATTTAGCCAAACAGAACAAAATCCGCAGAAAAAAAAGTTTCCTTTACTTTCGAACTCCTTTGCCTGTCTAGTGAAATTCGAGCCAAGGCAACTGACCTAAACTAACCTTTCCTATAACAAAAACAATAATACGAAAAAAAATCGACAAAACAATTCGGGTTTCGCAGTTGTCTTTTCCTTGATTTTTTTTTTCCGTTGGTTTGTTTTTTTGTTCAAGATTCTTTATCCATGTTTTTTTTTTTCGGCACGGAATCGCAACACCTTGCGGGCAATTGTCATACGAGTGACTTTTCTTACTTTCCGGAAAACGTATGTTGAAAATTACGCTTTCAGGATTTTTGCTTCGCTATCATTCGTGGTGAGAAGTTAATTAACACTGCTTTGACAAAATAAAATTTTATTGTCTCATATCAACGTGGGAGTATTTTTTCATCTGAATAAAGACTTTTTCCGGGGGTATTTTTTCCTGGGGGTATTTTTTCCAGGTTTATATTTTCCGGAGGTATTTTTACCTACTCCTCCCCCCTGCCGCGCGCCCCCCCCCCCACAAAAAAAAAACTCCAGGTAGAGACAAAAACGGGCAAAACAAAACAGAGGAAGCAAATTTTACTTAATTCAGAGATGGTGTCGGAAATGCATGCCTGGTGTAATTCCCTGTATTTTATGGAAAATGGTTAGGAGGTTTGGAAGGAAGAAATTTGCATTTAACTGCGACAGTGGAAGGGGACAGGGTGAAAATAAAAACGAGGGGGCAAATTTCTTTCGAAGGTGACCCAAGAGCACATGATTTAAGCATTTCCAAAGATTAACATTTTTTTTTTGTTGTGTAATAATTTTTGCCACAGAAAAGTCTTCAGACCTTTTCATCGGACTTTTTTTACTCAGACCTTTTTTACCCTGGCCTTCTTTCCACCAACCAACCACACAAAAAAAAATGGATACGGTGTGCAAAATATATGAGGAAATAAGTTGTGGTAGGCGCCAATAAAGCATAAGTATGACGCGAAGCTTGCCGGCCCTTAGGTCTCCACAATTCCTGGTTTTGGTAAGAATAACAAATTAGCATGCCAGGTATTGCACACGCACGTACGTACGCATGCACAATCTTCGCAACTTTGTTCTATTTGGTTGACATTTCATGGCAACGATGGAGCTTTTAACGCATGAAATTCATGACATAATAGATGCAATTCGTACAATTCGTTTCCGACTATTTTCTTTCATACTTTCGCTATGGTAACTTCGTGTTACTACAATTCCAGATTTCTGCAAGCACTTTTAAAGGAAATCCGTTTCCGTATTTACGGTAATTCCGGCTTCCTTGATGGCGTCTATATTTCAGTAAAATCAAGAGTTCTGGTATAAGTCCGTGTTACCACAATTCCCGATTATTTCGGACAGTTTTAAAGCAAATTAAGAATCCGGAGTTACTGTAATTCCGGTATTTTCTTAAATACTGATCCCTGTGTTGGGACCGGAATTACAGTAACTCCGGATTCGTAATTTGCTTTAAAAGTGTCTGAATTGTGATAACACGGAGTTACCATAACTCTTAATTTTTCTGATATAAGGGAACCGGAATTACTACAAATAACATCCCTGCCTCGCTCGCGCTACCGCACTCGCTGCGGCTATACATATAACGTCATAAACCGCAACCATATTATTGTCAAATTAGACAAGACTTAGGGTAACTCCATGTTACTACAATTTCTTATTGTTTCAGACACATTTAAAACAAATTACGAATCTGGAGTTATTGTAATTCAGGGTGCAACACAGGAGTCAGTATTAAAGAAAATTCCGGAATCGACGTGACTCCGTGTCGTACAATTCCATGCCCCGTATTGGGGGGGGGGGAGGAAAGAGGGGCGCCCTTCCCCTTTCCCCATCTGGGCTCCGCCACAGCATATGTCGAAAATACTTATGACATTATAGCTGCGTTAACATTTTGCTGGTTGTCGTTTTGCAGTTGTGTCCTTGTATCCTTTTGCTGTTATGTCGTTTTGCTGTTCTGACGTTTTGCTGTTCTGACGTTTTGCTGTTGTGTCGTTTTGCTGTAGTGTCGTTTTACTGTTGTGTCGTTTTGCTGTTGTGACGTTTTGCTGTACTGACATTTTGCTGCTAAATTATTTTTTCTGTTATGACGTTTTGCTGTTATATCGTTTTGCTGTTGTGTCGTTTTGCTGTACTGACGTTTTGCTGTACTGACGTTTTGCTGTTGTGTCGTTTTGCTATACTGACGTTTTGCTGTACTGACGTTTTGCTCTTGTGTCGTTTTGCTGTTATGTCGGGGCGACATAACAGCAAAAAAAATGTTTGCTGTTGTGTCGTTTTGCTGTTATGACGTTTTGCTGTTATGACGTTTTCCTACTATGACGCCACCCCATTTATTTGCGAGTAATTAAAAAATAAATGTTCGTGAAAACCAAAAAAATATACGGGGTTGTCAAAACTCCGGAGTCGGCAGCGTAGTACATGTACGGTAAGGAACAACATTTTAACCAATCAGCATCAGTAATGAAATATGAGGAACGAATAAAATGACCACATATGCAATGACCTTAATAGTCTTTTTCAAGGTCATTGCATTACGAAGTTCTCAAGTAATCGTCCTTGGGTAGTGGCATAAACTAAAAAGTTGTGGGGGATAAGAGGACAAAAACAACCCCAAAAGCAGAATGAAAATCAGTCTAAAGTTGCAGGAGATATGTACGAAACAAAAGGGGGGGGGGGATTGAGGCTTAATGGCGCGTCGACAACTTG
>JAHWFP010055196.1:2934-13760 GCA_023313725.1 Lithobius niger | reverse complement strand
TTACTTATAGTTTTAGCCCATGATTCTAGCTTTAGTAACAATAGCGGTTTTTTTTTTTTTCAAGAAACACCATTCATATGCACTGGAAAATGAAACTACGTCAGTGGTGTTTGTTAAAAATTCCAGTGCAGTGAGATTGAATCATGGACCATTAAATAAATAAATGATGTGTGTTAAATTTAAATAAAACTTCCAGTTACGGAGGATTCGGCAGTTTTTTTTTAATACAGTCCTGATTTTCCCATGTCCTTATAGTGATTTTCATGTTTCTTACATGGATTCCAGACACAATTTTTAAAGTTTGGTGAGTTTGGAAATTCTTTCTCATTATAAGGCATGGTAGTGTCTTATGTGAGCTTTTGCGATGACTACTTATGTTAAAGGTCAAACTTCAAATAATTACATTTCAATGACTGTTTCGTCAACTGGGATGGAATTTATTTGCAATGGTTTAGTGACAAGCTTTCAACTCTCAAAGCGACAAAACTATCATTGCATTCGAAGGTGGTGAACTAAAGACCAGCAAAGATGTATTGAATTAATGTTATTTTGCAGGTTTCTTACTCTCTTTTTTCCACTCTGACCCCAAAACAAAAGTACATGGACAATATTTCTCACACTGGCATCGATAAGAAACGATCGTGAATAGCGCCTTTTTCATACATCAATCTGACTCAAATAGCATGCTGTGAGGAATAAGCCCCTAAATTCAAAGCCTAACAAACAGCATCACGCACTAATGATATAATGCTTTCGCAAACGTATTGATTGTGGGATAATGCAAGTACGAATGAGAAACAAAGCACACACACAATTGCAGTTTCTGCTGATGTTTCCTGACGGCAGATATTTTTCATCTAATGGCAAATCAAGTCAAAGAAAATATATTCAATGTTTACTGTAATGTTTTACTGTAATGTTTTTAAAATTAATAAAATGCACTAGACTTACGCACCACCATCGATTGTGACCTAAGACTGTACATTTTTGGCATCAACAAATTAATTGTTGCACGCTATGCCATGTAAGAATAGGCAAGACTTTACCTTTTTATTTAAGATGAGTGTTAAGTATTTTATTGGGAAATTAAACTGGTTATTGAAAAGCACTAACGAATATTCGAAATGCAAGATTCCGTCGAAAAAAAAATAACAACTCATTTTGTTTTATTGGTCTCTCCTAGAAACAGCTTTTTAATAATAATATCAGGAGATATTTGTAATAACGGTTGATCAAAGTATAAGATCTGATGAGAAAAAAGACTTATGCACTCGTGCCCCGGGGGGGGGGGGGGGGTCATTGAGGTGCAACTCCTCACTGGCATTTTTGTTTGGGGAAGAGGGGTCACATTATTTATGGATCTTGAGTGAGAGCAGTAAAGATTTGTTCAGGGTCACAAAGGGAGGGTCATCAAAATTTTGGTGGCCACATCATCATTTCCTTTCCCTTCCCCCAGGCCATTGACTGGTCCCTTACGACGTATGAAAGGGGGGTGACAACCCAACCACTAGTCCAAGTTGAAAATATGGGAGTACTAATTTTTAAACCGGGCGGGGGGATTTAATATTGGGGGTAACTCCTCACTGGACCAGGGGGGGGGATAGGCACCACTGGACTTATGATTGCTACACAGTAGTCTATCAAACTAACAACAAACGCGCAACCCATACCAATCATCACAATGTCACAATCAATGGCGGTGGGTTGGGTATTGAAAATCTACACTGTAAAAATGTTACAGCATTTACTTCTTATGTCTGTGTTCAACTTACCAAACAACTGCAAATTATAAATGTCCTTTTATTTTGATTTTGTTTTTAATGAAAATTGTTTTAGGCATACTTAGACTGTTTTAATATTTATTTTAGTTGTTAGTACTTCGGATGAAAAGCTTATAAATGTACTTAAAAATTGAGGCTTTTTCTACCGAACGAACTCGAAGGAAGTCTGGTCAGGCCAAAATTTTTAAACCACCATTCAACCATCATTCCTGGTTTAGGATCCCCTTCTATATTGCTTATTACGTTATTATCTTTTTTATTATGTTTAATCAAATAGTTTTATGGCATTAAGGAAAACAAGACAATGTAATTCGAAAGAGAAATATTTGTGCTTAGTCGTGTATGCAGCTGCATATCCTAAAACCTACAGTGCCAAGTTTGCAACAATACAGTACAATTAAAATAAGAAATCACAGGCTTCAATCATGTTCAACTGGATATCCATAAAACCTATTTGTAACGACAAGTTTGTAATATGCAGAGACCTTTCATGCAAAAATACAGGGTTGAAAACCAACTCAGTTAAAAGCATTTAATCAATGTGCTTTCTGACAATGACAGTTTATCAACCTGGAGTTTGGTCCTTTCAGCAGCAATGCAGAGTTCCTTAAGAACAAGGAATGTTGAACAGAATAATGGCACAGTAGCCAGCATATGACAGTTTATAGTGCTGAACTTTGTGAATTTCATGCTACAAATATGCATTAATTAAAAGAAAGATGAGCACTTTCATTCATAACGAAATTAAAAAGCCAAAAAAATGCAAACTGAAAGCAAACCAGTGTGACGTTTCAACTCTCAGACGGGAGCTGTTACCAAGCAAATAAAATAAAAGCTCAAAAGGCATCTACATCATTATACTATTAAAACTATAATTGAAAAGGACTTATTAAGGGATGACGGAGAAGCAACTAAGCCATTAGACCAGTGCAACGTTTTGACTCTCAGACGGGAGCTGTTACCAAGCAAATAAAATAAAGCTAAAAAGGCATCTACATCATTATACTATTAAAACTATAATTGAAAAGGACTTATTAAGGAACGACGGAGAAGCAACTAAGCCATTAGAACTTGAGCGAGGCGAATGTATTGGCAAAGATTTACAGCAATGGGGAGTCTAACTCAAGTGTTGTCAAACCAAGGTGAGTACCAGATAGATCTACAGCATCTAAGTTTACATAACCAACAAAAAACGGAAAATTCATTAGTACAGCACATTCTAAGAACCAGCCATCAACATGACGTTAAAGAAATTAAAATCCTTTTTCACATTCTTAATAGTAAACCGAGAATTGCTTTCGGAGCATTTTACGTTAACCTGACAGATCCACTTGTGAACATAACCATCTCATTCTTGCTGCCCCATCACACACAAGCCCTGGTTAAATTATTCAAAACAGTCCAAAATTCTAACCCATGCAGCCATAGTATAGCCTTGCTACATTAACAGCGGATGAGATCGTTTTGACACTCACATCGTTTTCACGACGGTAAGTTGGTCTCATGCTACTTTCAAATTCCACGTTGCTGTAAATCTTTGCCAATACATTCAGCCTCGTCCACATTGTAAAGTCTTAGTTGCTGATTTCCTTTTTAACAAGGAAATAAGGGGGGGGGGGGACCATGATTGATGTGTATGATGGCTTAGTCAGCAAATCTCATAGGATACTATAGGTGTAAGGACACTGAATACCCGAGTCCTGCCAGCGGTATAAGTTTTTTTTCCAATACATCGACAACAATTAAAAGGATGGGTGAATCCCATGATCGAGCAATATGATGATTTATTTACATAAAAATCACAATTCTTAACTCTTTGTACTGTACGTACTCAAATTGCTTACTCATTTGTCAGGCCAGTACGAAATGGAATTAAGTGCTGCTGCCCTACCAAGTGAATCTGACCTTACCAGGTCACTAAATATTAACTAACATATTTACCTTCCATTATAGTACTCCTTGTTGAGCATTCATATTCAGCGGTTGTAGAACCGGCGTTGTTGTGAGCAGTTATTTTAAGTCCGTATAAAGTGTTTGGCATTAAATCACCGATTAAAAAACGTTCTTGCTGCGGTTTCACGTGGTTGGAGACAAGCACCCAATCAGCTTGAGTTTTGGGTTTATACTCCACCACAAAATACAAGATGGTGCATCCATCACCATCCCAACCCTCCAAAAGCACCATCACCGATGTCACGTTTTCCAAGATGACATCATCTTTGGAGGGCGCCGAGGGAACTAGGAAAAGAAAGAAAAACAAATTCATTATAAAACTGTTCCTTGGGAAGAGATCTTGTAGAAAACAAAGGAAGGAAACAAAGATTGAACAGCATTTGCACCTAATGGGTATTTTTCCTTAAGTAACACAACCAGAATTTGAATGCATTAAGGCCCTTCCTAACCGAAGAAAAAGCCTTGACAATTTTAGTGCAGTTAAACTGGTAAAACTGGCATTATAATTTATTACTCTGATTAAAGGCAGTTAGCCACAAGACCCACAATTCTATCTTGTGGCTAAATGCCTTTAATCAGAGTAATAAATTATAATACACACATTAGAGCCCAAATTGTATTCGTAATCATGATCGACCTTATTCAGCTTATTCAGCTCCAATAATTTCAGTATCCGTATTCGAAATGTTTACATCACGTCTAATAGCAATTGCATGAGTGAAATAAAAATTGCATTTGTGAACGAGATAAAACTAATTAACAATACAATTTAAATAGTTTTCCAAAGCGACATTTGCCAGATCCTGATCACTAGGTGGCATAAGTTAGTTACAGCACCTATCTTTGCACAGCAGATGGAGGTTTTACTTAGGCATAAACTAATTTTTTTCCTGTGTTGGACTCCTCGCAATAGCTCGTGGGTCACGCGTTGGAGTTCGTTATAGCTCAGATGAGGAATATTCTTAAAGAGTTGGGATTTTACCAAGAAATAGGGCGGTATCTGATCGGCTTCGAACCCCTAACTTTCGTTGTTGTTTAATAAAAGCATTCTTGGCAAAATGCTTTTGCAGTGGTTCGTCTTACAATAGGCCAAGAAGAAAAAACTCTACCATTGCAAAGGCAAATCTTAAGTCTAAATGTGTGCCCAGTCGTTTTTTTCACAATTTTTCACAAGGCATATCACACAGTAAAAACAGGGGTGAGTGAGTAGCCTTCAAAACTTTGTGAACCTTCAAACCTTCAAAACTTCAAAGTGAACCCGAGATCAAACCTGATCCAACGTTCAGGAAATGTTAGTCACACCTCTCTATAAGGGAATTTCGTTTGATTTTAAAGTTCACTGTGGTCCACTCTAAAAAACCTACATGTTTATAAAAAAATCTACAGGTTTTTAAAAGGTTACCCCAGTAACAGTTATCAGGCGTAAAGAATGCATAGATTCACGGTTTTGGCACAACAACAACACAGGATTCATGTAACAATTGCCCAGTAATATAATCTCTCACATACTGCTGTATACATCGTATAATTTCCAATAAAATTTATTAAAAATGATTTTTATTTCATTAAATAAAACCAGGTACTGTTAAATGCCTACACGTCCTAAAAAAGCGGGGGCATTCGTGTTATAACCTTCCTTCATATTTCATATCTTGTGACAAGATTGCCTGTGATAGAACCTGTGGTTTGCGCATTGCAGGTCAGTTCATTTAACCTCGCCATTATTATTAACAACAAAACATTAAAAGGCACTGGCCACCAACCTGTGCTATCACTGGTCTGGTGCTGGATGGCAAGAACCCCAGCTTCTATCCAATTCGGATGTTTGAAGAAATAACTCCATCATTTGATGGTAGTGTCAATGCTGATGCATGCTAGTTGAAGTGTGACAACGCCAATAGCGGCACGGTTGATGTCTTACACGCGTATTTACTGGCTAAAAACCTATACGGCATAATTTGTGACGTAGGCTCCCCATGAAAGTAATCATGGCGGCCACTCGTTCGATAGCTCAGAACGAGGGATAGGACACCAGGTGGCATTATAGACTCCGGCATCATGTTGTGGATCAATTATGACTGAACCACAATATAACTGCGATACGAATTAAAAATGCATTGAAACGATTTCTTGATCAGCAGAAAGAAAAGGAAAGAATAATGGCAACAGGAGGACACATCAAAGCAAAAATCTAATCTTCGGTTCGCGACGTATTGCTAAATGCTTTTTGTTTAGTTCTGCCCGAGGATTATTTTTTTTCCATTTTTTTTTCGTAAACGATGGTTTGAACATGCAACCAATAACAATTGTCGCAACCAATAACATTTTGCTTTTCATTAAGTTTTGGGTATAAAAATAAAACATGTTTGGAGGTAGAAAATTGGTTTTGTCGGCAATGAAAAAAAAATCCAGTTTCCAATTAAACCCTCTTTTACGAAGAAGAAAAGCTGCGCGATAACAAAAAACAAGACGATTAAAACTGTTTTTAAGGGACAAAGTGCTACTTCTAAAATGAATAAATATCAGTAAAAGACAAAATTAATGAAATGAATCCTGAAGTAATCTCAATGCATGTTACACCTTTTTGTGATATTTCGGTACAATTTCAACTACATCGTGTATTTCACTGCAAGCCCTACTTTATCTATTTTGAATAGAAATGATAACATCCCATTCCGAACGAATTTTAGTTCGAGAAAAATATTCCATTAGGTGTGAGCAGCTATGCATTGACTTTTACGGTTTTTTTTTTACATAATTGCTTGTAATCAGTCACAGTAAGCTTAAACAAAATGCACTTTATTTTCAGGAAAGAAACTGTATTATTTATATATTTAATTATTAACTTGACTTTTACATATGAGTGATGAATCTTATCATTTTAAAACTCTTGAGAATGAGCCGGACATAACAAGAAGCATCAAGTAATAAGTCACTTGATTTTTATTTGTGAACTTTATTGTCTTTTATTCTATTTAATAAATTGCTCAAATACATTAAACTAAATCTCTAAGGAAATTAGGAAATATCACCTTCAGTAATGTTGACAACAGTTAATATCTATTTTTCCATTTGCAAGCTAGGATAGGGTTTTTGTAAATCATGGTTCCATTGTTCTAATGGTCTAATTACTAGTATGGCCAGAACTCTCGAGTGAGGCTTATTCTTAGTTTTGGTTTCAGCATAGACGATACAAAAATAACTTGGTTTTCCCGTTAATTTAGGGCCCAGCATTGCACCTGATATAACTCCTTATTTATCCACGAGAAGCATGCCCAAACAGCGATGCATCATGTCGTAAGAACAAGGTTGTAGACTTTCAACATGAACTGCAGTACGAACCACAATACTAAGAATAAAAGAATAATCCCACAAGAATCTTAGGGTACTACATGTTATTTTCTTCAAATACCAACGCACAGGAACCCCCCCCCCCCACCCCCCACCCTGCTCCTCATTCTTCTCTCGAATAATTTTTCTGCTACAAAATGTGATATTGTTCCCTCGGAATGGGGTTGTTTGTAACCCACACTCAACATCGACGATGGAGGAATATTGATCATGTTTATCAGCTATTAGGTGTGGCAATGTCGCGTAGAAATTCATCGCCCAAAGGCCAATAAGATCATCGAACTTCTGTTGCATGAATTGCCCCCGTTCCTGTGTCAGTGAAGCGAAAAGTTATCAGCAGCAAAATGTGAGTTGGGTCTATTTAGCTGCTCACAACTTTTATACTACACAATGTTGTATAAACCCCTCCGGACGTTAATAGTTTTTTTAACTATTATTCAAACATATGTTTGAACTTCTATACAATCCGTTTATAGTAAACAACAGACTGACAAATGATGAACTACATTTCACCAGAGCTAAAATGCAGTTGACTCAACATGACAACAGTTTCCGTGACGAAAACAATGCCCAGGAAGATCCCAACAAGTCACGGATGATAACAATAGAAAAAGTACAACAGAAATATAACAATTCTACTAATACAGTATGCGATAATGACAAACTCTACATTGCTCACAAGCAGTAGACATTTAAGCTTGAGTAACATCAACAGACAAGGAAAACCATGCCAAAGCAGAAATTATAATGGGCTAATCACTTTTTGCCTCCCCAAACTATTTTTTTTTTCATTACAGTGAGGATTTGTTGAACCTATGGTATTTTATGATTTTGATTGTAGCAGATTGACATTGAATATATAGAAATTTTCCTATGACGCAATAATAGCAATGTATTCTCTGGTCAGTTGATTAGACTACAAGTTAAGCAGTTTCTTCTCTTATTATCAGATATTGAACAATTACAAAAACATACGTCGACCATTGAATGTTTACATTCTAATGTGTTCACAAAATATCCCTGAAGTTGCTTACAGAACATTCTAAAGACTTGCTTTTTTATAACAAAACTTTGCCACAACCAGATGATTGGTAATGCTGACTTCGCATCCAAAATATTCAACCACAAGTAAGTGCATGTCATTTCCCAGCATGTCATTCACAATTTTCTATTCACTTTAAATGGCCATAATTATTTGTACAAATCCATATTTAATCCATATTTAATTTGCAGCAGTGATTTTATAATACTTTGGATACTTTACTAAACATACTCTCTCGATGCTTCTCATTGAGGGAGGATATAAATAGTTCAACGTTTTATTTGTATATTTTCAGGAAAAACATCACTGTTTACGTTTTTCAACTAAAGATTGAATGAGCACAATTCACTTCAGTTTAAATCTCATCCGTACGCCGCTAAACTGTTTATTTAGTGCCAGGATGTACCCTAGATGGTCGTTTTTTTGTTTTAAGTTCTATGCTTACTTTGGTTGCCAACGTGATCCCAGCATACATACTCTTGGCTAGGGCATCCAATCCCGAGACATATTTGTAATCCCGGGATTTCGGGATTCATTTCTCCCAATACCGGGATCGCGGGATTAATCCCGAAATTTCGGGATTTATTCTTATTATTTTCAGTAGCAAATAAAACTACATGAAAGGAAGGTTGCGTTCGATAACTTCATTGTTTACTCACGTGGTGAAATCTTAAGTGAGCACAGCTGGTTGGATGTTCTTCGTTTATTTGAAATGATCTGCTATTTTTTTTTCAAAGCTTAAATCAATAGGTGTATTTTTAAGTTGTAATTTTTTTATCTAGTTGTGATACATTTTGCACTCTGTAGACTGTGCTACACAATTTTGAAAATCGATTCATTTGTTCTATTTCTAGGCGGGGCATAATTTCTGCAATATGATAGCAACAACAACAAGAATATTGTAGTCACATTGGAAAAGCGTTCAAAAAGCCCTGGGCCTTGTTCATACCTACGGTTTTAGCTATAAAACTTTAAAATCGGTTCATTGGTTTGATATTTAGGTGAAAGCAAAATTTCCCCAACAAGAACAACAACATCAACAATACTGTAGTCACATTAAAATGTAGTCATGCTGAAAGAGCGTGTACAAAGGCCCTGGTCCTTAATTAATATCTACGTTTTAACTTATAAATATTGGAAATTAGTTCACTGGTTCGATCTCTAGTTAAGCGTAAATTTTCCCCAACAAGAAGAACAATATCAACAAGAATATTGTCACATTAAAATAGTCTTCAAAACGCTCTAGTACTTGTTCATTGTTTAAGTTACAAAACTTGAAAATGGATCCATAAGTTCGATCTCCAGGTAAGGGTAAATAGTCCCAACAACAACATTAACAACAAAAACAATAATAAGAAATGACAATGGTGTGGAGGCTAAACGGTTCTATTGCTGTCAATCGAATTTTTAATGTCGTGAAAAAATTATGACGCCACTCCAACCACCGAATTTCGTTGGTGTATGTCAATTCCAGAGGCAACTATAGGGTTTCAAAATTTGACGTATAACATGGAAGTTCATACTGAGGCCGATGTTGCAGTCCCTTTTACAATGACGCTGCAGTAACGAGACAGATAAATAAAATACAGTTTTAAGCGCCGGTGCACACGTGCGTTTTATTAACGCGTGTTGATGCTGTGGTGCCTCTGCGGTGACGTATGTGCGCATTCGATTCCCTAACCTAGTTTACAAAAAATTATAGTTTGAAACCAACGAGACAATATTGCCTTTTTCGCCTACCTCGTGAACAAAAAATATATTTTAAAACCAATGCGACGAATTTTGGTACATTGATGTACTAATTTAAGACGTACCAGGGAACAATGTTATACATCCTTTGCAGATTAACTAAAAAATTCGGATAAGTTCTTTAATTACTTCCGAATGAGTCTTCAATCATTTCTGCAGCAACATTTCATACGTCAAGATAGTTCTTTGCTCCCCCAATAAACAATTCCATGTCTATTTCTTCGAAATTGGACGCCATGTTCGGTAACGCTTTTGCGGTAAACGGCGCACATATGCATCGCTCAAGTCACCCAAGGTACTCAGAGACGCAATTGCGTTTTATTAACGTTGCGGTACCGCTTCGTTGACGGGGGGAATTGCGGTGCAAAACGACCGCACGAGCGGGGCGAGCAGGTACGTGTGCAGTACCCAACAGATGGCAGGTAAACCAAACCGCAATGCGGTACCGCAGCGGCGACCGCAACTGTGTTCCGCACGTGTGCACCGGCGCTTATATTTTTTGTGTGTGGAATTGAAATTGCGTGTTAACTCTTATTTTTCTGTCTCACACCATAGTAAGCAAAAGACGAATTTTTATCCATTTTATTTGATGGTGTTGCAAGGACACTTCAGGATATTCCAATTACAACCTTGATCTAGAATTTAGATGTTGTTACTAGTAGTTAGACTCGAGTCTAAAGACGAGAAGAAGGTAACATTAAATTCATGAAAAAAAATTAATTTATAACTTTTTATACGAATTTAGCCTGTTTTCAATCCCGTAAATCCCGGGATTTAGGTAGCCAAAATCCCAGGTTTTTCGGGACTAAAAAGTGACCGGTATCCCGGGATTCGAGATCCCGGGATTGGATGCCGTACTCTTGGCTGGAGACTAAAGCCCTTACCACTCGATCCAGATAACCTTGCTGTAGATCATACTTCGTTTTTTGTTTTAAGTTCTTTGCTTACTT
>JAHWFP010055193.1:0-10788 GCA_023313725.1 Lithobius niger | reverse complement strand
TGTGTGTCTAGATTGAATTATCTATCTCCGTTGGTTGTGAAAAAATCCCCAAAGGACGCAACAATCCTACCCCGATGTCTCTTATTCATTGTTGGGTCCATGCACATCACAGACAGTCGCGCCTATCGTGGCGTGACTGTCTTCCCAGCCGAGGAAAAGCTCCAGTCTTTGTCCTTGCGCGATGAGTGGTCCGTGAACGTGTGTTGGTGAAGAACCAGCACCCATTCGGGGATGGGCTATCTTCAAAATGAGTAATCAGCCGGCAAATGGTACGTCCGGTAGGGATGGAGGGGCCAGCTCTGGTTTTGTAATTTTGGACTCGCCAGAAAAGTCACCCAACGATAAACTTCTCTACAGGCAAGTGTTACTTAAACGTGTGAGCAATCGTACAGTAAGGTAAAAAGTGACATGGACGTATATTTCCATATACGTATATTCCTTCGTGTAATCTTCATGGACAAAGCCGACTTATGGTAATTATCTAGATTAGGGGCACTACGCCAAAGCACTTAATTTTTGTACTAACCGACGCTACTCTTCATCCTAACACCATTTCGCATCATAAAACCCGGGGGGAAAGGGTGTAAGGTTATAAAAAAAAATTTTAAAAGACGGAAAATGCTAGTCACATACGTCTTAAAGCAGCCGTGGCGACAGCCATATTGTGAGGGAAGAAGGGTAGCCAGAAAACCCGATTTGCACCTCACTAAAATTTTACGGAAACGTAACCTAACCAAACCTAACCTACCTAACCTAACCTACCTAACCTAACTGACAATAACAACAAAACCACACGAAAATGGCAATAACAAAACAACGAAAGAAGAATTTCCGCAACGTTTGTTGTTTCCGAAACGTTAGCATGCCATAATTACAAAAAAAAATATTTTTCGTAAAGACTGTAGGAATATTTAGCATCGAAAATTGGCCAAAATGGCCTTTTAGGCAATTTTGGCCCAACTACTACTTACACAATTGCGCAGAAAATTGTTTTTTGGCTACCTTTCTTTGTCTCTAAGTGTTTCAAATGATATAATGTTAAAATTAAATTTAAAACTAGTCCAATCATAATTTTTGCCTTTTTTGCCATTCTGCTCATTGCAGCACAATGTAAAACTTGAAGGCCCTTGGTGCACTTCAACAGCGTTCCCACCAATCTGGTAAACTTGGAAAACTCAGGGAATTTAAACTACGTTTGAAACTCAGGGAGAACTCGGGATATTCTTGGATTTTTTACAAAAAAAAAACCTGGAAAACTCGCGGAAAAAATTGAGATGTTAAGTAATGTGTTTTCCATCTAAAAGCTTCAGCCTTCTTAACACAAAACCGATAAAATTTGTGAAAAAATGCCTTCCTAAAATTACGGTAAATAGCCTGGAAAATGAATTTATCTACTCTGGAAAACCTGGAAAACTCAGGGAAATTGATTACAGTGTTGGTGGGACCCTGTTCAAGACGTGATCCGAAAGTGAGGAAATTTTTTTTTGTGTGTGATAGTGATGCCCAACAGCCACTTTTCCACACCCTGCCAATGAAGAATTCCAAAAAAAAAAAAGGTTTCTACACTCCACCCTAGTATCCATCCAACCCAAACACGACGATTATGGCTTGAGCTCCATTTGTGCCCACAGGGCAAAATTGTAAAATTTCATGTAGAGGTACCGGCCATGCACTATATGTTGGAAACCTGTGGTTATGAATTGAGGACCTAAACACGATGGAAAGCCAACCAGCTCAGAAGGGTTAAATAAACACAGATGCAAACCCATTCACTTTGCCTGAGGGGTTAGCGCTTCACAATCAGCAAGCCTGCTGAACCTATTAGCCTACCCATCCAGACTGGAACCCAAAAACTGCGAAGTCCATTTGTGCCCACAGGAAAAAAAATGGTAAAATATGACTTGGTATCGGCCATCCACTATGACAGAAATATGTGGTTATGCGTATAGAGGAGTTTTCACTTTACAATAGACAAGCCTACAGTATCCATAAAGTAAAGTCTCGGGTGCGTGTGGACAGGTTGCAGCAAAGTGGGTAATGGTTTGAGATCCAGCCCTGACTTTATATGCAGATGAGATATACGATCGTGGCGCTGGGGGGCTGGATTACAGAGCTCTTGTCGATTTGTACAGTATGAGATAGGAAGTGGTGTTTATCTGCGAAATGATATGAAGAAATTATGTTAAAAGTAGAGTATAGTTTGTTTTGAAATTCCTGTACAAATTTCGCTGCCACAAACTGTGTGATTTAATTTAAACTGTAAATATGGTTATTTCACAGGGTGATTCGTCTGGCGAATGGTTTAACGGCACTGCTTGTCTCTGACCCATTTGACCCAAAATTGCTGGCTTTCGGGGAAGAATCGGCCGAAAAACCTGAAACTAGCTCCGAAGAAGACGACGGCGAGTTAGGCGACGAAGACAAAGATGATGATGAAGATGACGATTACAGTAGCCGAGGAGAAAGGCGAGAAGAGAAAATGGTTACTAAAGAGTGACTAAATTAATTATGTGATTTATTCCGAGTAGCATAAGCACGTGAAGAGTTTCAAGTCTTTATAATTTTTTGGAATAGGCTGGCCAGTAAAATCTGCAAGCCAGTAAATAAATTCAAGCCAATAGTATTTTAGGAACAGGCTGGCCAGCAGGGGAAGTTTAGCATGATGCGAATGGTGCGGCTCACCCTTCCCCCCATCCATTCTTGCCTACGTATATAATATATTTACACGGAATTTGAATTTTTTTATTATAAATTTAAAGACGAAAGGTAGAAAAAGTGCACTTTTGACTGTACGACTATTTTTCTTTATTAAAAAGGATAGCGGAGGTAAGTTCTTTTTTTTAACTTAACGGCAGAAAACACATATTCGTATGAAAAGTTTGGTATAGCATCCCCCTTAACAGAATTCTAGATCCACCCCTGCTGGCCAGGAAAAGCTTCAAGCCATAAAAAGCTTCAAGCCTGTAGAAATTTAGGAATGTTCTTTACAGTAAAAGCTTCAAGTCAGCAGATTTCTTCAGGCCTGTGAATTTTAGGAATAGATTAGCCAGTAATAGCTTCAAGTCTATACAAATTAAATAGCTTCATGCCTATAGAGTTTTAGGAATAGATTGGCCAGCAAAAGTTTCAAGCTAGTAAATAGCTTCAAACCTGTAGAATTTTAGGAATAGGTTAGTCAGTAATAGTTTCTTGTCAGTAAATAGCTTCATGTTTCTGGCCAGCTAGTAGAAGTTTCAAGCCTGTAGAATTTTAGGAATAGGTTAGCCAGGAATAGGTTAGCCAGTAATAGCTTCAAGTCAAGTATAGCTTCAAGCCTATATAGAGTTTTAGGAATAGACTGGTCAGCAAACGTTTCAGGCTAGTAAAATTGCTTCAAGCATGTAAAATTTAGGAGTAGGTTAGTCGGTGACTTGATAGCTACAAGTCGGTAAACAGTTTCATGTCTATAGAGTTTTAGGAATAGGTCGGCAAGTCATATGAGGCAACGTTGCGTTACTTAGATGTCGTTTACAAACGCCTGGTATCGCAATAATGTGCCAACACGTTACGGGAAAACTTGTACACTCAGTGAGTCTACGCCCTCGGCTGGTTGCGTGGTAGGCTTAACTGGAATGGCGGCAATTTTTAATCTCGAAAAGCGACATCTTTGCTTAACATTCGTATCTTGAATTGATGTCGCATAGTAGGCTACATGAAGAAACCTAAACCACGTTGTTTAGTCAAATAATTACATTTCAAACTATACCACTAATCTGCGGACTGGGAGGTTATATAATTTACAAAGCGATGAAATGGCAACGAGCCAAAAATTATTATTTTGCCTGCTTAAAGAGCAACTGTTAAGTTGCAACTACTGGCCAACCTATTCCTAAAATATTATATGGCATCCATAAATTAATGTCCTATTTTTAAAAGTCTATAAACAAATTAAATTAACAATAAAAGCAATCATAATGCGTTTTCGTCCATCGGAAAAAACAACTTGAATAGTTTTACTCAAAAAAAAATTAACACTAATAATATATCACTTGCGTTCTAGTTGTAGGCCTACCCAGAACATTTGATCCGTTTTCAATTTCGCGTGAGGTATTAACAAGCCTGTTTCAAGCACTGGAAGCTTCTCAAACGGATAGCCTCTGTGTTTATTGTACGCAACTCATTTAGGTCGGTTATCCCCAACTTTCTTTTTTTTTTGGGGGGGGGGGGCCTATAAAGGACCAAGTTTACAAAACCGTGCGATGAACTAAACGGTGCTGCATGCAAGAATTAAGCCCTAACCAGACTGGCTGCTCGCGGCTGCACGCCGACGTAGTATGGTGTAAAAAAGACTTCAATATTCGTCCTTAACGCACCACCAACCACACGATTACTAAAATATTGACCTTGTAGGCACGTAGTCACGCATAGCTTCGCACGAAATTTTCTTCTGTCTGGAGAGACCTTTACGGTGGTCATTCGTTCTGCATCAAAACTTCGTCCGAAATTGAAAATCTGCTGGTTACTATGTAATGTACATTTCATGTAAGTTACATGGTGGTAATTCTGTGGTTCTTGTAGGTTACATGGCTGACGTCATTTTTTTTTTTTTTTTTTTTTAGAAAAACGTATTGAGGTCTTTCCGATGGAAGAAACCATTACGATTGCTTTCATTGGTAATTTTGTATAAACGTTTGAAGAAACGTAGGAAAAGACTGGGGACATTTTGCTCCTCCGCTCACCAGCAGAAACCGGAGATAGGAAAGACTAAACATTATAGGACTGTAAATCAGATTTACCGACTTATTAAATTTGTCAACTTTGTTAGTTAGCCATCGTATCGCATTTTCCAAAATGGTCCGTGTGTTTGCCTATTGACAGCTAACTTCATTTCCGTTATTTTTCTGTTGGACGTTGTGGGGAATACCCCTCTCCCCAAACCAAACGTCTAATCGTTATGGGAAGGAAGCATTGGGTAGGCTTATATTACTACGTATTTGGTTGTGCATGTGATGTGGTTGTACGCTGTTACCTGGTGGCGTTTAAAAAGTAGAAAGCTTAGTTAAAGCGCTTTAATTCGCGACTAACCCTTTATTTTTTTCCATGTTGACCACTCGAATGTAATTGTATTTGTGGTTATGTTGAATTGATTGTCACATTATGGCAGTCCTTACTACTGTTGCAAAAGCGAGACTTTCTAGTTTAAAAAAATTCGGTTGAGTTCAGGTTCTGTCTTCATTTGTTTACTTTTTTCCTCTGTTTTGGTTCAGGCTGCAGCAGGCTTGTGCATTGGAGTTGGAAGTTTTTGTGACCCAAGCGACATTCCTGGCCTTGCCCACTACCTTGAGCACAGTAAGATGTTTTGTGGTACTTATGTTGAAATATCAAGGAGAGGCATGAAGGGGGAGACGCCACGACAATTTTACTCTTTGTTCGAACGTTTTCCACAAGAGTAAAAAAGAACACCAGTTGTCGGACTAGTGTACTTTTTTACTTTTGCGGAAAACGTTGGTTAAAAAAAAAAGGCTGAGGGTTTTACCTAATAAATATGTGTGAAAAACATCCTTTGTGCTGCGAATAGTCCAAACATGTGTCAATTCGCATGAATTGGAGGTTAGATGAACTTAAAACAAGAAATGCATTTTGTTTCTCGACCCAAGGCCGACTGGAGTAAAAATTGCGTTTCTTGCCTCCCGACTCTAAGCCAGGTCTTGGCCGTGCCAGGAAATAAAGCCTCTTAACACTGATTTTGTATAATAAGATTTTAACGATGTTAAATCAACTGGCATGGAGCTGCAATTTGCCGCAAACTGTGGAATACAGGAGAAGAGTTACAAAATGGATTATCCCGCGGACATGTGTGGCATTTTATTCGTTCCTGGTGATATTGTAATGTGTTTTTATTCTGAAAATAGTGGCACATTTCTGAAATGGTTGGCAAATCTATATTTAATGGACGGAGGTGACGTCACGCTAATACATCCCCAAGCTAAAAGTAAATAAATACTGGTTTGAGTTCCCTGTTGTGCTTACTAATAGGGTTATCAGTGAATTGCGCCACCAGTGAGTTCCTTGTTGTGCTACCCCTTTATTGGTAATGTGGACCCGAGTTCAGAAAATCCCTTAATCTGGCTCTGGATGCGGTTTACAGCCCATGCCCTCTTCGGCTCGGGCCTAAGGTAATGACCCCTACTTCCCTCCTACCCCCCTTCCCCCGGGTTTCTGGAAATAAAACCCTGCAATTGAAGTACTTGGCCATCTGGTATTCCCAGTAAAGAGGAAAAGAGTTGTTACGTTCAACTTTAAGAAAAACGGTACTAAATCTAAGAAGTCAGAATAGACTCGTCACCACAGAACAAGCTAATTTGACTTAATTTAATAGAACACTGTTCTTTTCAGTGTTGCATTTATGTTGGACTATCATATAAGCCCGTACATACTTTGTTATCTTTTTTTTTTTACCTGTAATGAATTCTTAATTTTGTTGCTATTCGACACTAATTTACATCAGGTAACATAGATCTTGTTATGAATATAGTATGAAAATAAATTTGTGTGGGGTAATTCGGACTATGGTGTTATTATTTCGATAGTCGAATACAGGACTAGAAAACGAATAAATACCTTGGGAAAATGTGTGCATGGGTGTTTCTGGTTTCGCTGATTTTAAGGATTTGAATTTTTTTTCGAAGGCTGCCTTACATCCTGCTCTACTATGTTTTGCATTAACCTATTAAAATTGAAATTATTTATTTCGTTGGAAAGTAAAATTTAATTAGGCCTATACAGCTAAAACTGTCATTTGCTCAAAATATTACGTTAGCTTGTCAGTGAGTTGAAAAAAAAAATAATGACTAAAAACTGGATTTTGAATCATTTGTTAAACTGGTTTGAACTAAACCACAAATTCTATTCGCTCAGGAAAACGGAAGTAGTATAGAAATGCGATTTGGTCACAAACATAGTCCAATGACCTTTGACCTTTAGACCAGAAGTGACGCCATTTTGGAAAATGACATCATTTCAAGTACGACGTCACTTCCGTTATGACGTCACTTCCAGTATGACGTCACTTCCGGTCTAAAGGTCAAAGGTCATTGGACTATGTCTGTAACCAAATCGCATTTCTATACTACTACTAACGGAACCAGTCTGAACACTATTCCAGGGCTGAACCGCAACCCGAACAGGAACACAATTTATTGCAGTTCGACTCCCTGCTAAGAATAAGTTCTAATAGAAGAATAAAAATTCAAAACTGTTCAAAATTGTTACCCCATCCCATTAAAGAAGCTCTACTTATGAGATTAGTTGCAGTTGCTGATGTGCAATAGCTGCACTAAACACGTCAGACATGCATAGCCATTCGCGGAAATTAGGAAATTTAAATATATTTTATGGTATAGAAAAGTTGCCTTTTGGCATGACTACCAAACACAAAAAATTTCATAACGCTGTGGTCATGTCTCGACCACAAAGGCCTTC
Organism: Lithobius niger; assembly: GCA_023313725.1. Classification (NCBI taxonomy): domain Eukaryota; kingdom Metazoa; phylum Arthropoda; class Chilopoda; order Lithobiomorpha; family Lithobiidae; genus Lithobius; species Lithobius niger. Next base: position 3,327 of record JAHWFP010055193.1, on the reverse strand, counting down.
CAGTTTAACACTGTACATTCGGCAATGGGCGAAATGGCAAAAATTATGATTTTATTGGTTTAAAATTTAATTTTAACATTACCCATTTGATATTCTCAGAGACCATGTAATCAATGCTGTAATTAAAAGTAATATAATTTTTGTTCAAACTGTGGGTGTAATTTAATATCAAAGGTAGGCCAAAATAGCCATTTCTGCCTATTTTTGCCCATAAACTAATCATTGCTATTCTGGGAAAAAAGGGTGGAAAATCCTTGAAATTGCGTTTACCTTTTACGGTTTCTGATTTTATCAAACGAGCTAATGTTAAAATTAAATCTTAAACCAATCAAATCATCATTCTGCCGTCTTTGTTGTTCAGTCCATTGACGTACAATGTTAAACTTTCAATGTTAAACTTAAACATAAACTTAAACTTGACGGCCTTTGTGGCACCTTAAGACATGGCATCAGAGTGATGCAATTTTTTGTGTGTGGTAGTGATGCTAAAAAAAAACTTTGCCACACTATGACATTTAGAATTTCGAAAATTTTATTTTTTCATTCCACCCTAACGTACGTTCATTAAATTTAGATGAAATGCAGTTTAGACGTACTTCAACATCCTCATCAAAACTTACTCTACTACAGACGTATTCGTTGATGGTTTAGATTTTTTTTTTTATTAAATCTTACTTTTAGATCGTGTGTGTCATATTCTTGTGAAATCCCTGGGAGTTTTATTCTGGGAATCTATTTTGTGGCGGATTTTTTGGGGAGAATTTTATTCTGGGAAGTTATTTTCCGAGAGATTTTTTTTTTTTGCAGGGACTTTTTCTGGGGACTGTTTGCCAGAATTTTGTTTTCAGGTTAATTTTCCAGGAATTTTTTTCCGGGGACTATGTACTGGCATTTTCATTCCGGGAATTTTTTTCCCGAGGAGTTTTTTTTTTTCTGTGACTCAATTGTACTAGACCCAACAGGATATTCTTATGTCCTTTATTGTGAACCAACAGGAATCTGTGGATCACTGGTTGAGGAATAGGGCAATAATAATAAATGGAAGACAATTTAATATCAGTTAGCTCTCACCCACAAAGCTAATTGATATTTAATGATCAATTGGTAAAAATTGTCCTAGGCCTTGGTGTCAACCATTCAGTTGAGTGGAACCCCAAACAAACAGACGTTTCTGCTCTTTCGTTTTCTGAAACCGTATTCGTTTCGCCCTTGTCAATGGAAGACAAGTAATTTGTTCTTTTCTTTAGTGGTTTTCATGGGAAGCGAGAAGTATCCAGATGAAAATTCCTTTGATGCGTTCGTTACGCAGCACGGTGGCAGTAGTAATGCTTCAACAGCCAGTGAGCGGGTAAGTGTGTGCCATTCTTGCATCTGATGTAAGCTTTTTTGGTGTATTTCAGTATTTAAAAACTGAATAAATAAGGTTTGCAAATAGTGTACCTTAAAACTATTTGCTTTCAGTCCTCTAAATGTATATCTATAGGATTTATAAGTTTTGGGATTATAAAACTCAACGCAGTAATTCTAGTCATGTTCATTGCTATAAAATGAGCATTTTACGAACTCCGATTGTCACATGCTTTTGTACTTTTTTCTGCTAAAACATTACTTTTTAATACTTTTGGGTTGGGTAGGTTTGAAGTTACGAGAGGGAAAGGTATATGCATGTTTCCATTTTTTCTGACTATTATTGGCATTGAATTACCACAATTATAGTAATTTATACACATTAATTAAGTGTATAATTTTATTGTTACATAAATACACCTCAATGTTGTAAACCTTCCAATCAAAGGGGATGAGAAAGAGTAACCAAAACAAGTTACTTTCACTTGTGTCAGTCAGTTACTTCTATCAATTACTGTATTTAGTTTAATTTTAATTTAATTTAATTTAATTTAAAAGTGCATAGATTTCTTTCTTGCATGAAAAACCATGGTGGTCTTAACGGACAGGAAGAAAAGACAGCTTGACACCATGAGAGGCCATTCGTAATCACCATAATCAAAATCCCCATAGGTGGGGGATCCCCACACCGATATTCCCGCACTGATACAGAATCCCCACAACTCAAAAAGTCTTCACAGGTGCAGAACCCTTACAACCCAAAATCCCTGTGGAGACAGAATTGCCAAACCCAAAATCCCTGTGGAGACAGAATTGCCAAACCCAAAATCCTATGGGGACAGCATTCCCACAACCTAAAATCCCTGTAGTGACAGAATCTCTGCAACCCAAAGTCCCTTCTTGGGACTGGATCTCCACAACCCGAAATTCCTACAGGGGCAGAAGTCTCCCCCTCCCCCAACCCAAATCGCTGTGGGACAGAACCCCAACACCAATCCAATCCGTATGAGGACAGACTGCCCCGATCTAAAATCCCTAAGGGGCAGAGAGTCCCTGCCACCCAAAATGCCTACGAGGACAAAAACCCCACAATCCATAACGTCTACAGAGACCAACTCCTGACAACCCAAAAGCCCTACGAGATTCTACAGGGCAGCTGTAGGAGGGGGTAGGCAAAAATATCGAATGTAGGTTTCTTTATTTGGTGGAGATATAGAAGGCAATAGACTTAAATCACGCAAAATCATGTATATTAGTTCGTTTCTGTAGGCACTAAATATCAAATATGGGCATGTTTATTTGGCAGTGGGTGCAGAATCGTTTCGTGCAGGCGTCTTTATTCAGCGGGAGGATAAGGCAGTAAACATGGAAATTTCTTACTGGGGGATGGGAAAGGCAGTAACAGACGTGCATCATGCAAAAGCACGCAAAGCTCCATTGTATCGTCCAAATTGGTCGGTGCTTGAACACGTCAATCTGGGTCTGCCCCGGCCCTAAACCAATGTAGAAGCATGGCACAGGACGATTTACTGTGTAACTGAGTGTTACCGTGTCGATTTTTACAACGTTGTAAAACATCAAGAAAATGAACAGCTAAGAATTGGTGGCAGAATGGAAGACATTTTATGGGGTCAGCCTTAAATAGATGAGAAAGGGAGAAAAGTTTACAACCTGTTGCTGTCAAACCGTGAAAATAGTCCCCCGCTTGAAATCTTGTGTGGCATTACCACACACGACATTTCCCTGTTACGTGTGGTGATTTTAGGGATTCCACAGCCTTGAGGATTTTTGGGGTGTAGGGATACTGCATCCCTGGAAATTTTAGGTTAGAGTGGGATTCTGCACCCTTGGAGGTTTAGTGTTGTGGTGATTGTGTGGGGGTAATGAGTAGTCGTGGGAATTTTCATTGTAGATTCCAATCCGGATCCCATTTAATGTGCTTTTAGTTTGTGCAATGTTTCAATTTTAATGCCCAAGCAG
>JAHWFP010055147.1:0-10075 GCA_023313725.1 Lithobius niger | reverse complement strand
TTCCCAGAGTGTTGCCACCATTGCGTAGAAGGCAAGGCAGCAGCATCTTGGATTTGCCAAGAAGGGAACGCAGCTTGGAATTGTTATCCCGGAAACCAAAGCCAAAGACAGTCATAGGAGCCATGATTTGTTACTAGAGCATCGAACAAAAGAGAGGGTTTGAAGAGAAAGCAGTCTGGTACGGTATCCTCTACGGTTTTTAGAAGTTCTGCAAGAGGAATCAAAGATGGATCATCGCTGTGAGATCGTCGGGGAAAAGGATGTATCGTTCCAGATGTGTCATCGCGTCCGTGGCCTGTGACTGGACGAAAGGAGACTCGTGGTGTAGTTGATGATGCAGAACAGAAGCGGAGTCTAATAGTTTTCGTTTTTCTGGAGGGAAGTATACAGATGAGACGAATGCTCGGCGGCAGACGTTATTGGGCAGAGGTTATCACCGGTTATGACAAAGGTCGAGGCAGGGCAATGTCTTTTCGTCCCTTGATGTGAAGATGATGCGGAGCATTTGTGGCTGTTGCTAGATGTCGCTTTCACCCATTCATTCGTCAAAGAAGTTTACCTTGACCAGGTGACGGAAGATGGAGGTTCAGTTGCAGGCGGGTGGAGGCGAAATCCTGCCGGGCTCATTCAATAAGACGGTGTACCTCACTTCGGGTGATAGGACGGATGGCCTGAAGGTACGAAGGTGTAGGCAAGTCCATAGGAGATTTAGGCAATCGATCGTCAAGAAAGCCTTCAAAGGAAGCACACTTGTATTGCCATTTTAACGGTTGGTAGTTGGCCTTGGCCGTTCAGAGTTTTTCCTCAAGCGCAGCAAGGTCCAGTGGAGAGGAAGCCATCTGGCTGGAATGGAGAGGCGAACTGGCGGCAGTCTGTGTAGGGCCATCAGCGGGATGCATTTCACACAAATGTAGAGGTGCGTCAAGAGGCGGAGCCTCAAGAAACGAATGATCGTGTGGCGCATTGGTAGCATCAGGGTACTCAGTCACAACGAGAACTGGCAAAGAGAACGATTGATCGTCCATTTGGATTTCAGGATACCAGAGATAGTGGCGAAAACTCCAAGATCTTCCATGTTTCGGCCAAAGTAGGAAACATAGTGGCAAGAAGACATGCTGGAGGAAAATGAATGACTGCCGATCGCGCTAAAGCGCTTATGCAGGCTGTACTAAAAGGTCTGGCCAAACTTTCAGGGTGTAGTCTATGATCAAAAGTAAAACTAAAAAGTATTATAAACATGAGTCCGGAAATGTATCTGTTTTTCATTACAGCCCCCCAAAGTTAGGGTAAAACGTTGAAGTTTTTCCATAACCTCCCACCTAATTTGTCCAAACAACTACAATTGACACATTCTTCTTTCAGTTTCATTGGTTCATAATGTACGTCGTTAAACTTTGTGGTTGGGGCAGTAATGAAGGAAGGGGAGGAGAGGAGGGGCCTCTTTAATAGTTTTGCTGAAACAAATGCTGCATCGCCATGCAGAGCACCAAAATATCCTATCCAGTATAGTCTTCAGTTTAGAAGAGAGAAATTTGTGCCTTTTGTGACTACAAAAGGTGCTCGATTTGTCCACCATGTGTTCCAACATAGGCAAGGGTACGTCTTGCCCACGACAGGCGAACACATTCAAAGACATGGGATGTATTTTTGGTCGTATGGTAACACTCAACAACCCGCTGCCGAAGGGCTTCCTTGTTGTCGACTGGAACTGAATACACAAGTGACTTTAGGTGTCCCCACAAGTAAAAGTCAATTGGATTCAGTTCTGGTGAACGTGGGGGTCCCGCATGCGATCCACTTTGACCAATCCATCGTACTGGGTAGGCACGATTTAGGAATTGCCATGCTAGGAGGCTAAAATGTGGTGGAGCACCGTCATACATGAACCATATTAGTTGTCTGATACTCAATGGAATATTCTGCACTAAGGTAGGACACTCGTGTTTGCGAAATCACTGATAAGTTTCACCATTTAGACGTGGCGCCAATACAGAGGGACCTATTAATTCGTCACCAACAATGCCCGCCCAAACGTTCAGACTAAACCTCTGATGGTGTCTATCTGGGACAATGCCATGTGGATTTTCCTCTGCCCACAAATAGTTAATATGGAATTTAATGATGCCATCCCTGGTAAAGCTTTTTTCGTCAGTGATCAGAACTGACGAAATGAACATAGGGTCTTCGGCAAAATGCCACTCGTGCTGGATAGTCGGTCGGTAAAAGCTCCTGAACACGCTGAAGGTGGTACGGCTACAACAACTGTTTGTGCAGAAGCCTCCAGACAGGCATATGTGACACACCTTCCATTGTTATATTTTCTCTCGAATGGCTCCAGGAGTTGCCTTTATCCGGTCCAGGATTCGTTGATCTGAAGCAGGCGTTCTAACCACTCTTTCCCTTCCCTAGTTGGCAGTAACAGGCTCGAATTTTCCAGTCTCTCGATGGCAACTGTCAACGGCTACAAAGGTCGGTATTTGGTACTTGTCGATTTGTGAAAGCTTTAAGATAGAGGTGTTCAGCCTCTCGACTGTTTCCATTCGCGCGTCAATACATGAGATACATGTCAGCAAATTCCGGGAATGAGTGTGCCTCCATAGTAAAGTACGTAAGTTCAACTTCTAATAAATTAAGAAGTTCGATAAAATGCGAAAAAAAGTGATGATGAAAAGAAATCTGCTACCCAAAGCCTACTTGGCTGGCTGAAATGTGACCTAAATCAAGAGAAATGCGGCGATAAAAGAAATTTAACGAGATGCAAAAAGGGTGATGATCAAAAGAAATCTGCTCTCCAAACCCCTGTTGGCTTATTGTAATGTGGCCTAAATGAGTTGAAAAATGACTGATAAAAGAAGATCAACGAGATGCAGAGAAAGAGATCAATGTTGCTCAGCAAGACCTGTAAAAGTGTTGCTGGGTAGCCATGAAGTACTGTTTTCGTTGCCATTACTTGGCACAACATCATCTTTGCATGGAAGCTAGACCGATAGGCTTCCTGGAGACTTTTATGTAACTTGAAAAGGCAGGACGGACTAATGGCCTTTTGTCTTGTTTTGATGTGTACTAGGATCAAGATTAAGACATTAAGATTAGGACATTAAGATTTGGCCAAACTTTTCAAAGGACTAAACTATTTCGCCGCTCCCCCTCACTTATCTTCTACCTTGCCCCCTCACTCCCCATCCGCAAAGCTTTGAGACCTCAAATCAATATAACATGAAGTAATGAAATTGAAAGAAGGATGTGTCAATTGTAGTTTTTTGGACAAATTAGGTGGGAAGTTACGGAAAACTTCAACGTTTTGCCCCTAACTTTGGGGAGCTGTAACAAAAACAAGTGTATTTCCGGACAAATGTTTATAGGACTTTTTAATCTTACTTTTGATCATAGATTATTCCCTGAAAGTTTTGCTAGAGTTGCGACTGGGTTCGGATTACGGAGCTAGTGGCTACAAGCAACTTAAAAAGCCTCCCGGGAAACGCAGCAATGCGAGGATCGAATGCAAAAGTAACAAGTTATATATGTTTTCGTGCTTCGGAAATAAGAAAGATATTTGTGTGACGAGTAAAATGTAGAAACATTCAATAGTATCTTTGTCTCTCTATATGGTAATGCTCATACATACATGGGCGCATTGTTACCAGAATTTTTTTTGCAAATGTTTTATAAACGATTCAGGTATATTCACGTCATAATTACATATGCAGCCAACATTGGAGAGGGACTGAATTTAGATGCTGTTTGATCCTTCCATTTAGCGCCTATAGAGATCAGTGGTTCAGTGCCTTACAATAGTGCAATCTAGCTCCATTTTTATTGGGCTAGTTTAAATACCTATGCATACAGATACATGGTCCTTACCTACACCCACTGTCACTGTAGGAGCATCTATCTTGGGGACTACCACCTTTCTGTTCCCTACATACTCGTCATATCCAGAGTTTACCCATACCTCACTGTTTCGATATACTTTAAAAATGCACTACAGTGCCATCTTTTGTCAGTTGGTATACAGATACGTAGGCCTACCCTTCAATCGAAACTAAATATACTGAAAATACACGTCTAAACCACATGGATCGTAAACACTTTACCTTTACCATATATAACAGACACCAAATCCAACCACCTAGGCCGGAAGTCCGCCATTAAAATGGAAGTCCACCAATGCATCAAGGTACAGTATGATCTACTGTTCTGCTATTACATCGTGGTACGGTAACTTTTACTACTCCTACTAACATCAATGCCACCTCAACACAGTTCGTGTGGTGGGTTGGTGTCAGTGTTGAAAACCAGTTTTAGGTCCTGAGACCATGACTTTAAATTTGCCACTTTGGGGTAATATTTGTTGAATGGTTAGCATCACTGTCCCTTGTTGCAGTGGTAGTGGGTTCAATTCTAACCTCAGCCTATCCACTGCTTTTAAGAAGGAAAAACATGGGAACTGTTCTCGTGCCCGTGTTGATTGGGGCGTGTAGAAATCCTACGTATTTCCATGTAAAATTGTTTCTGTCCGTCCCAAGATAGGCTTAGCAATTGAAAAAAAGCATTAATTTGACTAATTCCCTAATATAATACCCAGAACATGGAGTTCCAGCTCCAGTTCAGCTTGGAATGACGTAATCGTCACAAATATTTTTCACAGGCCTACAGCCTTGGGATCTTTTCGAACTGTAAAACAAGTAGGGAAAGACTTCAAAACAGTTCCAGACCACACTGCGCCTAAAAGTAGAGCAGTGTAAGCCAAGTGATAAATAGTAATTATACCATGATCTATGCTCTTTCTTGACTCCTATGTGACACTTATTAGTTTTAAATACTAAACGGAAACCGTCTTTAGCAGGCGTATTGACACTGTTGTGATAAAATGTTGTAAAAATAACTCCATTGAATTTAAATGTCACTTAAATATCTGGAAAACTTTCACGTAACAAAAAGGCTGCACACCACGTAACATGAAACTACCTAATTTTAAAACACGTAATTAAAAATTACCAGGGTTTACCCAAGTAAGGGAAAAAAAAAGAAGCATAATATAGTTCTTATGATAGTTCCACATATAGTTCTCACTATTATGTAGCCAACCGAAAGCAATATTATAGATTATTATAGTCATATGGACCAAACCTTTTCCTCCATTGCTCCACAGAGCAGTTCTTTGTTTGCTGGTCCAATTACACGATTTTATTGGAAAATTCAGTAACTCCAGAAGCAACAGAAATGTCATGCAACCATTCTGAGAAGTGAAGCAATCTCGTACCTACTCCAGAGTCAACCAAATTTGCACCTCTCAGAACACAAACAAAAAAATTAATTTTACGAATATAGTTTCAAGCAGATCTTATTAATGTTTCAAATCCTACATCAGTTCTGCCATCAGGTTAGTCGCCCCTGTTATGCTCCTTTCTTTGCCCGTCTTGAGACTTTTCAACACCGCCTCACTAAATGGTGCCTCCCCCTCAAAAATTTTTCTTATGATGAACGTCTTTGCAAACTATACTATTTTAGGTTCTGATTGGCCACTGTAAATAGCTGTATTTATGATCGGTTGCAATCGCCTGTCACGCATATGCACTAACATTGGTGGTGACTGGAACCTTGTATACGCACTGAGTTCCTGCATGGTGCTCGGCTAGCAACGATTTGTTTTAAGTTAGCATCTACGAAAATCAAGAATTGGTAGTTGGACGAGGATATTTTTATTTTGTTTTATTTCATTTCATTTTATTTTAATTTTGTTTATTGTCTTAGAATATTTTTTCTTTATAATGCTGAAGGAAGTATACGTAGGCAACCCGATTTTCTGATTTAAGCATTTCTTGAGGGTTAACTGCGGGGGTGGGGAGGAGGGAGGGGAATAAAACCTTTCAGGCTTGTTGGAGGATCCAAACTTGAAAATTGCAAATGCCTGGGCTTTCGTAACAGGGAAACCTTCGTTCATGACAGGGCCAAAAGATTGGCCAGAATAGATCAGAAGTGGGCCATATATTTATTATTTCACAACTAATAATATAAAATTGTGTAGGGGTCTATGGGGTAGCTTGTTGTTTTTATTATATAAATTATGTGTAATTGTTTCTGGGTCTAAAACACAGCATCGAAATGTTTGACAGCTGGTTGTGATAGTTTTCGTCGTTGGCTAGGGAGATTGTTGTAGTTGTACAAAATTACATTTCTTCGTAGTCATAGTCGTCGCTGTTGGTTACTTCAATAATTAAGGGTTCGACTCGGTAATCAATCAGATGATCAGTGCCCCAATAATCGTTCTCAAGCATTACAACGTGGTTAATGTATTTCTGCCAGTCACCAGGGGTTACATATTGGCTACTGCAGTTAGTTGTTAATGTTTTGACGTCTGCAGTTTTACAATTTGTGTTGGGTGCTCTTATTTCGTCTTTAACTTGGGCCGAAATTAACTCGATGAGATTCAGCTCGCAGTGGTACGGAAATTTGTTTTTCGAGCCACGAAATAATTTATGTATTATTGCTGTTGCTTGTTGCTGCCTTGTTGAGTCGAACTGAATGACACGGAATGTTGTCCATTACGATCACCAAGTTGGCTGGAATATTGGTTAGTAGTTTTTAACCAGTTTATAAAACACTCGCCGTTCATTTCTGCATGGTAATCCCTAGTCTTCGTTTTCTAATGAAAAGAAGTTGAGCACTATTTACAAATCCTTTTCGTTAGAGCCAGCATGCAATAATCTCAAACGTCGATCTTTTCCCGGTGGTATGAGGCGGCCACGTAACTCTTTTTTCCTTGCCGTGGCACTGAATTTGTCGGCTGTGATGTTGGTTGGCCCACATCTCGTCCAAGTAAACAAACGGTGGTTGTGGTTACGCAATTAACTTACCGAAGAACTACAGCGTAGAACAACATTTTCTGGACTTATAATATAAGTCGGAACGGAATCATAGCTACAAAGGGCGAGCAAGCTTGTCAATTTCTCTGCGCGCTTCAGCTTTCGATGTGCTTGACCGTGGCGGCGGCGTCTGCGGCGTTAGGCCTAATCGTAGTCATCATAGTTTTGGCTAGAGTTGGGTATCGGTATTTCCTTTGCTACTGAAAAGACACGCTTACCGTTCTCTGAGATTTTGCTGTGGCAAAGCTGCTCTCTTAAATTTGTTGTTTCAGCATCCGTGTTGTGTCCTGAGCCTCCATGTATTTGAAAACATTGCAAACAATCTCCCTAGCCGGCGAATTCAGAGGTTTTCCACGTCGGGAAAGCGATGAAGTGACAGACAAGGTTGCCATGTTGCTTCGTCTGCTCGAAGAGAAATTTTTACCAAGCGTGATCAATCCATTGTCCAAAAATCCGCGTGGAATGGCCAACCAGAACCTAAAATAGTATAAACTTGACCTCGGTCAAAACCAGGTTCCTCCAGGGTGACCTTATCCTCACTTACCAAATCTTAAACCACCTTATCGACGTCCAGGCAGCCGACTTTTTTTTGTCTTTCTCACACTATGACCAGGGGCCATCCCTTCAAACTCTGTGGTAGTGTCTCCTCCGGTAATGTTCGGCACCGATTTTTCTCAGAATGCGTGGTCGAGGCCTGGAATGCCCTTCCTGTATCGGTTGTTCTTTCCACTTTGCTTAATTCTTTCAAAAGTCGGCTGGACCTTTTTCTTGATTAGGCTTTTCCTGGTGGTTGGTCCTTGGTTTGGGTGTGTGTGTGTGTGTGGAGTGTGGGTTTGGTGGAGGGGGGGGGGTGTGGGTGCTTCTTGGTTTTTGCTTGCACCGTCGGGTTCTCTATTCTATTCTATTTTATTCAATTCTATTCAATAAACCGAAGCATTCGGAAGACGGGCAAAATTAACAATATGAAATAAGACAATTTCCAATAAAGTGTGTTTAAAAATGTGATGGGCAACTACTACTAACCAAGTAATTAAACTATGGTTGCTAACTACATGAAAACAAATTAGTTGAAACTACTAACTAACAATTACTGACAGCTTTTGGGTAACTTTGTTCATCACGACTCTGTGACTGTGCGGTGTAAACGAAGTGATAAAACTTGTAGAAAAAACGCTGGGCAGTATTCTGAATTCTGTTTGGACCGATCGGATTGAGGCAAATTCGAGCACCAGCAAACGTTTGATCAACAACAATCCAACTAAACTGTGCCATCATACTGAAAATCATCCAAACGTCAACAGGAATGACGACGACCAAATAATAATTGTTGGAGATACAAACGCACCGACACTTCACTCAAACTAAAACAAAAAATCCGTAACTTGGATTTTTCCGGGAAGCACTAGGGCAGAACACTAGCTGGACAAAATCCCTTCGATCTTTAATAATGCTGAAGAGAAGACTAAAATTATCATCTTTGCTGTGCCTAACAATATTTTGAGTGACACACCTGAAAAAATTGTTGAAAATTTGGTATCTGTCGTGGCTAAAATTAAGTCATACAGACACATTGCCAAAATTTCCCTTAAGGATATTTTCCGCACCTAAATAACTTGGGTGGCTTTGAAACAAGAGCGTTCTTAGGAAAATGTGTGTTGAGTCTGGAGTAAATTTTAACTCAATTGATGCTAAACTTTTATAGGATCTGACTGATGACCAGAGACGGCATACATTCTATCAAACGTAGAAAGAGAGTGCTTCAGGTCGAGCTAAAACTTATTCTCACTGTAAACAATATGTGCTATAACAGTCCCCAGCAAACCTTAAACTGTTCTGTGATTGCAAAAAAAAAATAGTCCAAATACGTGAAAGAATTTGCAACTTCACTTGAGTTTAAAACCCTACAGGAAGGGAACCTTTCGGCACTGATCCACTTCTATCGGAAAAACATCAATTTATTTCTTTCTATTTCACTGCTTTGGTCAAATGGTAACCTTGCAGTGAGACCTTCAGATAAAGCAAATATTTTGAGTTCTGAATTCTACAAAAATGCTGTTACTGACAACGGCCACCCTCCAGCATGTCTCCACCTGACAAACAACCATATCATTGACAAATGTTCAATGGTACGGTTTACTGGGATTGACATTGCCCATTGTCCTGAAATTATTCAAGCCTGGCTACTCAATTTGTCTTGATGGATTCTCTACTTATTTTTCGACCCAATTGCTTACCAAATAATTTTCCCCTTGCAGAAAATGTTCCCCATCTCATTAATTTCAGACATTTTTCCTGACGATTGGTTTACCGCCTCGGTGATCTCTATCTTTAAAAAAAGGCAATCCCGCTGACTCTGGTAATTGTCGACCTATTTCATCAACCTCTGTACCATGTACGATCATGGAGATGCAATGATGCAATGATGTACCATACTTCAAAATTTAATTTATCCGCAATGATCAATTTGGCTTCCTGCCTCCTGGATCTGCAGTTCACCAACTGTACCTGGCTTTAAATGGTTGGACCGAGCTGCTAGAAATTGGTGTTAACACAGATATAATTCTTTCGACTATAAAACACATTTGAATCTGTTCTACACTCAATTGATACCTGGCATAATGAACTGTACGCTGTAACAGGTCACCAGCAAACCTTAAATTGTTCTGTGATTGCAAAAAATATACTCCAAATGCGTGAAAGAACTAGCAACTTTACCTGAGTTTAAAACCCTCCTGGAAAAGAACCTTTCAGCATTGGTCCACTTGTATCGAAAAAAAAAAACAAATACAACTCGCTGTATTCCGCCACTTCGGTCAAATTCTACTGCTTTTCAAACTGAAATTCTATGGTTTTGATGGGAAACTGTGGTCTGGACCAAGTCTTTTATTAGCGGGCATTCACAGCGTGTAATTGCTCAGTGGTGTCCTGCAGGGCTCTGTACTCGGCCCTCTTCTTTTTGTCTGCTTTTTAAACGACCTGCCAATAATGTTGAACCAAATTGTATCTCAATTTAAATTCGCAGACAATCTTAAACTTTGTTCTTCTATTGTCACTAATGACGATTTATCTGGCCTTGAATCGGGCATCGCTTTCGTGCACGATTGGTCCGAGGTCTTGCAATTAGCATTATCTATGGACTAATGCCAAAGTTTCTCTGTCGGTAAGCTTGAGTTCCCTCTCACAATGCTTCTTCCTCTCACAACGCTTCT
>JAHWFP010055131.1:13173-38983 GCA_023313725.1 Lithobius niger | reverse complement strand
TCTTTCGATCATTTATTAAGAGCCGTGGCCCATAGCCCACCTTTTGCAACACACCTCATATAGATCTTAAAATTGGTTTTGTATTAACTGACTTGATGCGTGGAAAAATCAAAACAATAGATTTGGTTTTAAAACGGTGTCGAACAGTCGGAGGTGCATGGATTGAACGAGCAAAGCGAGTAATTTCCACGTTAACTAAACCTTTTCAATGTGTGTTTCGCTTTGCTCTATCAATCTTTCATCTCTCACCTTCGTAGGGGATTACTTCTGGAGGAGAAGATGTACAAACGTGCAAACAAACAAATGCATGTGAAATGTAGATATGCTGAGGAATGTGACAAACGAACCGTGAGCAACATTTGCAATTAGTTTGCGTTGAACTAATCAGTACATCGAAATAACCAGTACAATAATCAGTACATAGAAATTACATGAATCATGGAGCGTCTTGAAGCTATTAGTTACGCACTGAGATGATCTGGAAAAGGATGCATGCAAAAAATAACCCAAACGGACGACGTATTTTGCAACGTAACACATATAGATATTAAAATTGGTTTTGTATCAACTGACTTGATGCATGGAAACCTGGTTTTAAACGGGTACCAAACTTTCGTGTTTCTGAAGCAAAGTGATGCGTGGATTGAGCGAGCAGAGCAAGCGATTTCCACGTAAAGTAAAAATTTTCAATGTGTGTTTCTCTCTCAACCTTTCATCTCGCACCTTCGTAGGGATTACTTCTGGCGGAGAAGACGTACAACAAATCGTACGTTTTGGATGATATAGATGAAATTCAGGTGCACTTAGGAATGTGACGGACGAACTGTGAGCAATAATTACAATTAGTTTGTGTCGAAATAATCAGTACATGATTTTGTGATGCTCTTGGAATCAAAGAAATTACTGGAAGCATGGATCGACGCGCACGTAGCTTTCGGATGGCCAGACTGTTGGAATGATTTATGGTTATCATTTGTTTATGCAGTGAAGCCTTACGAAAAACGCATATTGCCATTTGACCATTTGCTTGAACGTTTCAGACGTGGAATCTCTGTCAGCAGTATAAGAGTTGCGGCACGAAAGCTCCTCGAGCGTAGCGAGACGACGCGTAATGAGCGACTCCGCTAGTCTGGTTTTAATAATGCAGTGGTTATTGCGTGATGCGATTACAAGATCGCATTGGAGTGTATTCACAAACGTAGCTCCGTTCGGCATTCAGCCTAGCTTCTCTCCAATTAGAGATATCAGGAAATAAATTAGTGATATCATTAATTATCGAACGGCCAACAGCATAAGAAAACGCTGCTGTATACCTGCAAGAAGATGGTTTCCTCCCAAATCCGAACAGAGGTTACCTAAGTAGCCTATTTGCTTGAAAGAAATTATACTTTTTTCGTGATTCAACAGTACAGATAACTCACCTCCCCCATGCCTCTCCCACTTTAAACTCGCATTATTAGCTAGTTAGTAGGCGTTATCGTAACGTTACATTTACAGTAACAAGTAATTTCCTGTTGTGAAACAATTTTGGCTTCGTTATTGCAGCGATTAACTACCTCGCTCAATTCTAACTACCCTTATTTACCCGATCGATCTCCGGTTAACGTTAACCGACAGGCAAAAGAAAATAATCGCATCCTGTAGCCTAAAACCAAGGTTCTTTGAATTTGGACAATATAGTGTTATCAGCCTAAAACCAGCGAATCGGAATGACTTTCACCGCCTATTCGTCGTGGGTGCATCACGTTCGACCAATGGCTGAGGGCGACATAAAACAAGGACGTATCGATCCGCTGGGCGAATGGGTTGACACGTCACGCAAAACAGCGGCGCCAGTCAAGCATTTACCGTCAAATCCTCTTGCGCCCATGCAGCGATCAAATTATGATCCGTTCACAATTATTGAGGAATCGTCAGGCGAGGACGACACACGCCCCAAATCGCTACAATTTTCGTCTAGTTTCTCCCTTTTCTTCGGGTTTTAACAGCATCTGTTGCTTCCCGAAAGCATGAGGCTACGTTTCACGTCGGTTCCAGTCGACTGCGCCGTTCACATGCGTAATTGGCGACATGGCGAGACTTAATCGAGCAGACTGAATAGCGTGGTCTACGCACTGATTTCGATGGTAATGGATTGGACGACGTCAGTCTGAGATACAGCTGGATCATTTCTCACGACCTCAAATCTGGATGAGGTGGCAGATCAAACGAGAACAACGAACAAAGATTCTCCGCCGTCATGAGCTTTGCATTACGATCATACAGCACCGTCGGTAGGCGTTTGATCTGGACACACGTGCATTGCAGTAACGTTGGTGAGATTACATCACCCAACAGTAGACCGATCTAGACACACGCTAGTGTAAACGGGACGGAAAGCCAATGGGCTCGAGATTGGTTTAATAAATAAGGATGCAAACCTATTTACGTTGCCTTTTGGACTTATATGTCAGACTGCCTCAGCGGGGAATCGAACCCGGGACCTTTGAAATCAACGTAAATAAGTTTGCATCCGTATTTATTACGCGCTAGTGTGTCGCGCCAAGTTATGCAATAACCATCAGCATTCATTTGCTGAGGATGTGGTATAGTACAGGGCGACGTCACAGCGTTTGCTAAGATTTTGACACATTTCAGGGGTCTGGGAAAAAATAATAAGGCGGTACAAAAGCTGGAATTTGGTTGAATTCGACAGCAACGACCCAACTGACTAAAATTACTACATGTGGGGACGACTTTGTATTGGCTTTCAGTGCGAAATGTGTTAACGTTGGAAATGTGTAGTAGTAAATGTGTTAGCCTTTAGGCATAGTTTAGATTTTATGCGTAATCGTCAGCTTTTAGACCTAATTTTTACGTGCCGTTCTTATGCGGTAAGTGGCAGCTGACGGAGAAGTGGGTTCGAGAGTATAGGCCTATTCATTCATACAACACGGTGCCGAAAGTTTTTTTTAAAGGAAGCAAATGAGTGTCAGTAACAAAATCCGTTGCGTGTCTTACTGTAATGGTTAAATGTTGCGACGATCAAATGTTATTTTTTCATTGAGTTAGTCGAGAAAGCACATTACCTATATGGAAGCAACGATGTTTGAATTGCCGTGATTTTCACAATTATATAGTACTTAGTCAAAGCAAGTAGGATCGAGTCGCCTGCCCCGGAACGTGGCATGTGACACTAGTTTGCAAGGCAGACATTTTTGGAAGTTTTTAGTTTTAGGCTACCTTCTCAAGACAACGCATCAGTGCAATACAATGCAGACTATATAGCTTTTGAACAATGTTTAAATTCAACTAACTTATCAGAAGTTAAATTAATAAATTAACAGAAACTAACAATACGTAATCTCACAAAACTCAAACCCATTACCTACTTAGCTATTTTTATGTAGTTGCCACATGCTTAAACAAATTTATAATCGCCAACAACTGATTAAAATAACTTGGCGAATGTTTTGGTGTGCTGATATCACTCCTTTGAAGGGCCGAACCATTCGGAACTTGGCGGTCCCTTTTACCAGTTTTGGCGTTTGATAGCATTAAAATAACATGGGTGTAAATGCTGTCTTAATGAAAAAAATGAACAAGTGTTGGGAGAGAGGTTATTATAACATCGGTAATGACTTTAGATGACGGACACAATTTTGTTGTCTTGTGAATGTCTTTAGGAAATATGTTTTCAACCGTCTTTAGAAAAAAACGTCTTTAGAAACCATGGATTCAGAAGTCTACGTGCGAATGGGTGCTGTCGGTTGTGATATAAATACATTTTTTTTGTGTGCTACCAAACTGACGGACAAAGTCGGCTGCTAAAGAGAGCACAGCCACAATGTTATTGCATTTGTTAATGCTCCGCCGTACGGCTGGCTTGTTAGTACACAACGGAGTCAGGCAGGGCAGCCTACATAGCGCGTTTTGGGGTTGCTTAACGGAATTGTTCGTCAGTCACGCAATTTTGTCAGCCAAAAAGAGGTCGTACTCAAAAACAATCAACCAACCAAAGAAGCCTCATGGCTTCCGTTTCCGGCAAGGGGTGGGCTGCAAACCCTAAACTTGTCTTAAATAGTCCTCCGTTTCAATTATGCGTGCGTATTTTGGGGCTGACTGTAGTCGGCTCGTATTTGCCAAGAAAAAAAAAACCGGAAAATTGTACAATTAACGTACCTTTTTAACTGCTAACGTTTTCTCGGGAGGCGAGGGACAATTTTGCTAGGTAATACCAAAGATCTTTTGCATTTCACAATCGACATGAGCAAGGGCGCCAAGGTCCTAACCAAGAAATAAATTGCCACATCTGCCACATCAATAGTTTGTTAACAGGTTATTTTTTCCATAGTGGTTCCAATCATTTGAAAATTCTCGTGCGCAAACGAACTCTCGTATACACGGCCTGCCGGCCGTATTAATATAACACAGTTCGCGTGCGGATATTATCTTCTCACATAAACAGCAACAATGGCTCAGAACGCTCACAATGAGATCGTGTAGCGCCATCTTCAGGGATGCTGGCGGGGGTACCTTGTTTTTTCACGTTTTTTCACATTCCTACTTTTCATTTTTTTCACATTTTTCGCATGCCTGCTTTTATATTTTTCCCATTTTTCATATGCCTGCTTTTCATTTTTTTCACATTTTTCACCTACCTACCTTTCATTTTTGTATCACTATTTCTTCGTTTTCATATGTCACACCAGTTTCACATAATTCTTAAATAAAAATTTTTCTTTTCCAGTAAAGAAATTGTAATTTCATTTTTTTTTTTTCCCTATTTCAGGATGCCAGGACGTAATTATTCTGCTCACGTACCCTATTTATTAAACATACTTATGACACGATAAAAAATTCAAAGTGCATACAAGAAGCCCTTTGGTAGATTTACTCAGAAAATAGGCCACTTTCTCAGAAGCAACAGTTCACAATTTCATAGCCTATTTTCATTTGACTTTGTAGAGCTTCTCTAATGAAATTGTGAATTATGGGCTGTTGCCTGTCAGAAAGTGGTCAAACTTATAGAAGCAATGCCACGAAATATCAAGTATATACTTTTATTGCAATTTGCAGTATTATGGTATGTTTTCTTGTAACGAAGGGAAGGCAGTTTTAAAATATGAATTAAATGGAATTTTTGCACACCACTGTTTGACTTGTAAAATCAGATTTGTCTCATCCACTTGTTTCATCAAGTACTTTTTCAGCATTTTGCAGAATAGCGTTTGCTGCGCCCATCTTGGTCAAGTCTTGTTTCTCCACGGCTTCTTGCAGCAGTTTTAGGCCCTCTTTTTTTCATGTGTTCTGCACGTTTTTGAATTGCAGCTTTATCTGTAGCCTTTTTTCGCAGATTTCAGAACAGTTGCTTCAGCTGCCTTTCTCTTCCTAGCCTCAAAATGCTTTGACAGTATATCCTTGTATGCTTTCTTGTATTCCATCACTGATTTTAGAAGTGGCTTTGTAAGTGTTAAGTTTTGAGGTTTGCCATCACACTGCTGCTTTATAAACGATGACGTAACTCTAAGCCCATTGATTGAAGCAATGCTCAGGTTGGTTCTGTGATCGTTATTTTTAATTTCACTAAAATCACGCTCTACACCAGCATTGCCATGGGACAATGTGAGTGCAATTTTCACCAGTTTTCCGAGAGAAGGGTATTTCAAACCCCCTCATCCATTCTTTAGTTCCATTATATTGGTCCAATAGTGATCAATTCTGTGGTATGATCTACTGGTTTCTGTTCGTTGTCCTGCACCATAACCATTTCTTCTTCTGTGTCACTCACCTGGCGTGCCTCGGACACATCAGCAGATGAACTATCAGTTGTATCTTTCTTCTTCCACCAGTGCTCAGGTATGTTCTCTCCCAGCAAAACTTTCATTCATCAACTGCAGTGTCTATTTCATTTGGTGGGAAATGCTTTAACGAGGCAGTTATTCGACGGACAGTTTCTGGTGCTGAAGTATAGCTGCACAGAGGGTGCAGGACTTGCAGATCCTTTAAGAGCTTACAGTTAATGGGAAGTGTCTTCAGAAGTTGCAGAACTGCTTTTTTGTAAAAAGCCCTCCCTCTATAAAGGAACTTCTTTTCATCCTTCTGAGAAATCTTTTTGGTTACAATGAGTTTACCAAGCAGATTCTTTACATCACTTCCCAAATCTGCCTGTGGTGTTACATCGTATTTACGCGCATCACTGCTGCGCAGCGCAGCAAAATGAAGGGAGTCTTTTCCGGCACACTGCTTTCAGTTTCACTAGTAGAACGAATCCTTCACGCGAAATTAAGGCAGCGCTGCCGGCTATGCATCATTGATTGTTAAGTTTACAACAGGCACGTGTAGAGCTTATTAATACGTACACACGAATTACTGTCTACATCCATTTAATCCGAAATTTTGTACCTTAAAAAAGAAAACTTCCTATCACCATCACACACAGTGCACATGATAGTACCGCGGCGCGTAACGGTTGCTAGGTAAATGGCCACATTCTCTCACAATGTTAAGAAAGAGAGCAAACCCGAATTCAAAGCGACCCGCCTGTAAACCAAGTTTTTTTTCCTGTTCTAATCACAGACATGCTACGTAATTCTGGGTCCAAAATTAGGGCGGATAACTTGATTGTTTGTACTTTGCTTGTGCATTTTGTGTTTTTTCACACCGACATTCGTATTTTTCACATTTTTTCACACCGGCAGCATCCCTGCATCTTTTATGTGTTAGGGCGTATTTACGCACCGACTCGTCTTCACCTTCTCGCAGCTAAAAGCTAGAAATGATCTGAAATTCAAGCATGGCGGCTGTTTTAGCTCTGTCAGCTCAGCTGGCAACGAAAGCAGTCAACATATGAGTTCAGAAGCGACTGGGAAAATCGTTTCGTCAGGAAGAATTCTTTATCTAGACACACGCTAGTGTGTCGCCGCCAAGTAACAGTAGATCATCCAATTGTAGACATCCGATTGTAAAAAATTGATTGTTAATGATAAAAAGGCGGCTCACTAGCAGACATGTGTCTGTTAACTGTAAGCAACTGAAAGCATATTATGGCATGTTGAGGATAAATCCCAATGCGACAGAAATGTTTCAAACTGTGGAAAATGTAAGGGGAAGGGTCAGAGACTAAGAAAAACTAAAATTTAAAGGATGAGTGTCCACCAATCATAGAGAAAAAGATGTGTCAATAACGTTGTTTTTATGTTACTGTCTAGCTAGCTAGCTAATAAGATTTATCCCATGTTAAATCCCATAGACTTTTTGCTCATGGCTAGAGCAAAATTGAGAAGGCCTACGTACCTGAACTTTTGCACACGGATGCATGGTGATCTGAGGATGGTCCTTTTGTTTATTTGGGGGTTGTAGGGGTCATGACAAATGCGTGGGAGGATTTTGAAATTCGCCACTGGCGAATTTAAATTTCGTTTCTTTTCCAAGTTGCAACCAAAGATTTTAAGCAACAATGGCTTGAGCAATCAAGACTGGTCCTTAGATTTATTGTAAAAGCCTGGACGAACTAAAAACTGAACTGTAACGAAGGACAAAATAAACAAACATTAACGTTGCCGTGGATAGCGTAAGAATAAAGGGATGCACGTTAGATGATGGTTACGCAACAATACGACCATACACGAGCTAAAGGATTTTTTGTTAATAACCCCAAAAAAATGCTTCGCGTTATGCTGTTTTAGTAACAGCGACCTTCGGGGGTTTCTGCATGACTAAATGTGAACGAAATCTTGAAAAATTAAGGGGAAGTTGCAGGGATAAACAAAACAACTGAAGGGGATGCGCTGATTGACTGAGCGAAGCGAACGAAATTAGCGATTGTTAGTTAGTGTGTGCTAAAATGGGATTGAAGCATCTTAAATAGACGGTGTAACCTTATGTACGTTCACAGTCCTATGAAAGTTGTGATATCCACCCAAAACCAAAATTGGTAGAAAAACCCACCAAGTTTTCAAAAACGGTCGGCCTTTGAAGGTAGTGATATCATTCCACCAGGAAAGGGCCGCCAAGGTTAATCCTATTAACCAAGTTAATCGCACCGAGTAATACTTTGGACGTTAAATGAAAACTTGAAGATTGCTACCGCTAGTAGCAATCTTTTAGTTTTCATTTAACTTTCGAACTATTAGT
Organism: Lithobius niger; assembly: GCA_023313725.1. Classification (NCBI taxonomy): domain Eukaryota; kingdom Metazoa; phylum Arthropoda; class Chilopoda; order Lithobiomorpha; family Lithobiidae; genus Lithobius; species Lithobius niger. The sequence goes on along the minus strand of JAHWFP010055131.1, from coordinate 30,868 downwards.
ATATGCGATTAACTTGGCTAATAGGATTAACCTTGGCGGCCTTTCCCTGGTGGCATGATATCACTACCTTCAAAGGCCGACCGTTTTTGGAAACTTGGCGGGTTTTTCTACCAGTTTTGGTTTTGGGTGGTCTTATTGTCACGGATTATAAGACCGCAAGCATTTACTCAAACGATGTCAGATTTAGCGTCCTTATGCTGGTCATTGCCTACCTTTACCCTAAATATCAAAACCACATAAGCAATATATCACGAACGACTTTTCTGCGATCCAGGTAATGGTCACCGTCGCCCTTTATTGCCCACCGGAAATGTGAACATCAACTCCCCGCCCCCACCACCTCACCGACAATAATTTGGACAATTTAGAAAAGTAAAAAAATTAATTAGACGATAATTTTCAAAATTTACAGGTTCTGAACTTTGGGTTTACGCTTTTGCACGTCAATTTGACACTTTTGCACTTCGATTTTAACACTTCTGTACTTCAATTTAACGTTAGCGGATTTCAAATTAACGCTCTTGGCTTTGGATTTAACACACTAGAACTTGAATTTAACATTTATTGCAATTGAAATTAAAGCACTGAAACAAACTCTTAGAACTATTTAATGTATTTAATGACTAAACCAAATTACGTGAATGCCACATTACGAAATTATCGAAAATCACTAAAACAAAATTACAAGATTAAAAAATATTAGAGCGCACAAAATCACAACGAAAAAAATAAAATTACGAAAAATACAAGTACGCATTTATTGCGCTTAGTAATAATTTCAATAGAATTCACAATTACGTAAATCATTAAAATTCTACTCTTAAAGTATCTTAACGATACCTAAAGTAGGTATTGGCTACATTCGTACGTAGCCATTATTACGACCTTGAGTTATTGGTGCCAAGTTGATACATGAAATTTTTAATGAACGGAAATAATACATACTTGCATTTTTTCATAATTTAATTTTGTTGTTGTACATTTGTAGACTCTAATATTTTTTATACCACGGCTGTGACGTCACGCTAACTCAACGCCATGCTAAATTTCCGTAGGTTAAATCCCGTTAACCGTGAGCGGAAGGGTGCGTGATCGCAAAATCTGTGGGTTATCAAGGTAACCCACACTTTTGTCGATAACCTACACTTTTGACACTTCCGGATCACGCGACGGGCACGCACACACCACAACCAAAATTATACAGCGTCGAAAACCGTAACGCAATGAAAATGCCGTACAAAAGGAATTACTTAACTTGCCGGGATATCCCAAATGAAATCCTTTACCTGCTAACGCTCACATGTCTGCTGGCCCATTCCAAGTTTTTTCCCTCCGTCTAACCTTTCCCCCCCCCCCACCCCCTCCACAACCTAAAATGGAATGATCTTCAGTCCTACCGATACACCTATTAGGTTATTACCGGTGACTTGAAACAGTTCTAAACTACAAACGCACAAAATTACTTACCTTGCCAGAATGTCGGCACAACGTCCTTCTATCCCTGCTTCCTGACATATCGAAGTTTATTCTCTCCGAACAGAGCGAGCGAGCTAGCTTACCAGCCAAACCTTGCGAAACGACGCGTCGTCCAACTCCCACCACCCCCACATTCCACAAACTTGAGCGTAGCCTACAGTCTGCCTACCTGCCAAAGGAATCGTCCGTCTAACACACACCTTCCCCTCCAGAAACTAAAATGGAATGACCTTCATTCATTCGACATAAGGTGTTACCGTATTTCTTGAAGCAATTTTCACAAACACAAAACGTTTTAATTAAATAAGAATTAGCTTGACGTCCCAACCGTGATATAAACAATTTATTGTTTAAATCGAGCGGTTATCGATTTTAACCAATAACTATTACATGATCTTGCAATTTTGTTTCGTAATTTCTGATAATTTCGTAATTCTGTTTTTAAGTAATTTGATTTAGTCATTAAATACATGAAATAGTTTGAAGATTTTTATTTTAATGCTTTAAATTCAAGTGTAAGTGTGTTAGTTAAATCCAAAGCCAAGAGAGTTAATTTGAAATCCACTAACGTTAAATTGAAGCAAAAAAGTGTTAAATCCAAGTACAAGTGTCAAATTGATGTGCAAAAGCGCTAAACCAAATTCAAAACCGTGTTTGTGCTACAAACACCTACACAAACATGTGCAAACCGAACCCTTATCAATTTGTTACGATTGCTGTTCCCTACTGACATTATCACATGCAATCAACCAATTCACACAACTGCTCAGGATATTATTTTATGCAGAGTGCCAATATTTGTACTATTGTATTTTGGTCATAGCTTGTGCTGTTGTGGACCGATTTACATGTATTTTATTGCATTCACTATGAATTGACTGCCCGCACATATCTCAAATTGGGACTAATGCTCCATTCTTAAAGGAACTGGAAGTGGACAATTAATTAAAGGTGGGGACAGGGTGGGAGGCACTCCTGGATGATCTCAATATGTAGGCCCATCCATGGAGACCAATGATCGATGGCTCCAAATCATGCGAAGCAAAATGGTTCGTTCATTCAATTTAGTTTGATCGCACCTACAACGTCTTTTACGGCTTGAAACCCAGAGCGTAAGCCTTAGTGCTAGGGAGGACTAAGGCTTAAACTCTGGGTTTCAAATCGTAAAAGACGTTGTAGGTGCGATCAAACTAAATTGAACGAAGCATTTTGCTGCCACCTACGTCCCTTTACAACGACATTAGCCTGAGTAAGTGTAGGGATGCAAAGAAAATTCCTAATATTTGACCGGCTGCCATTTGAATGGGCTCGTCGTATCGAAGCTATCGTTGCGGCATTTTACTCACCTACACTCCGAAGACGATGTGCACTGACAGTACACATGAATGTGTACTTTCTTAGCGTCCACACGAATTGTGCAGTGACAGTACACATTCTCGTCGCAGCTTGTGTACTACCAGTACATAGATATGTACTGTCAGTACACATCGTCTTCACAGTGTAATGAAGACCTTTCAAATAAGGTATTCTTTCACCCCCCATTCCACTGAAAATTTCTAAGTTGGGGCCCCTGGGGTTGGCGTAATGCCGGTTGTAAGAAAAGGTAGATCCTTTACCCAAACTTACATTGCCAAAGTTTCACTATTTTCTTTCAGTCCCTTAAAAAGTTGTGAGGGTGTTCTCGGACTTTTGGGACACCCTGTGTATTTCGCCACGCTTTTTAGCCTATTTTGAAACACTCACCCACCCCTTTGTCACAAATGTCGCAAAATTTTTAACTCTCCCTAATAAATAATTATGTCACACTTCTGCAATAACCCCCCCCCCCCCAAAAAAAAAAAACCTTGTTTTTTAGCCTCCACACAAGAAATAAGGCAAGCAATAAATCTACATTATAATCCTGGATGCAGGCTAAAAATAAGGCTAAAAATAAAACCACTTCTCCTCTCTTCACTCCTGCATTGAAAATGCACTCTCCCACTCTACGTGCATGGAAACAGGAGGCAGGCATGAGTTGTCTATCAACTCAATAAAGGTTCAATCTGACAAGTCGTCGGGCCGAACAATCACTTCTCCCCTCCTCGTGCCCGCATTGTAAATGCGCTCTCCCATTCTACCTGCATTAAAAGAGGAGGCAGGCATGAGTAGGCGATCAATCCTACAAGTCGTCGGGAACAGTGCCGGGAAAATGTCCCGGGAAATTTGTCCGTAAACTTAATTCATGACCGGCCCCGTGCTTTCTCTAGTAAAGAATAAATCACAAGGTAAAGGGTTAACGAAGCAGACAGACTTGCTCACAAGGTAAGTCTTTAATGGAAAATGTTTGCATTCGTTAACCATTTACCTTGGGATTTATTCTTTATCCAATACTATACTCATTCATTAAAATTTTCGACTTGTAACTGCACCTACACTTTTACGATTAAAAGAACTGAAACAAAATTGCCAGTTCTTTTACCGCAATTTTACAGAAATTGTTAACAGTACTCTACTGGCAGAAAAATGGAACGAAATATAAGAAAACAACCCTCCCACCGCCAAAAAATAAATTGGCTAGAAAATAAACGAAGGACACAATAGAGCCAACATTGTGAGCAGCTAAGAATGACAAGTGAGCAACAATAATGACGAACAACATGATTCACGTGTCATTATGAGTCCGGCAGCTGAAACCGCGTCTTTGGACTGGACCTCCAATGCACTAGACCACTACGCTAACGTGTCACTATCAAGAGAGCTGTAAACTTGTACGTACACTGACGCTGATTCATGGCAAGTTAGAGGCGACCTTGACACTGTTTAGTTAAGACTATTGGTCTAATACATTAGAGGTCCAATCCAAATAAACGGGTTCAATTCAATGAAGACATGTGAATCAAGTTTTTCGTCTGACATCATTGCTGCTCACTTGTCATCCTTAGCGGTTCACAATATTCGTTTCTTAAAATAAAAATAAAAAAATTCGCTTAAATCGTCTGTGGAGCGGCAGGGTCGGATTGGGAGGAGGTGGACCTACCGGAAATGAAAAAGGGGGCTCTTTTTCGCCAAAATTTCTGAAAACGTGTGTCCTGCATTGTGTGTGAAGAGTGTAGATTTTCTACTTTTTTTTTTCACTTTGCATTACAGGAGGCCCCCTCACTACAGGAATGGCCCTCCTGTGATCAGGAACCTCCGACACTGTGGAACGGATCTCAACCGAACAATGGAGCAGAGTTGTGCGATTTTACCATAACAAAAATTATTTTGCTCAATGTGTTAATCAAACAAAAGTGCTGTTTCATTATGAACCACTTCCCAATAGATTCACCTTGTGTTATGATTCTGCTTGTGCGTGTCCATTATGTGGAACGATAATTTCGGTTAAAACCATAACATCAATTTGAAATTCGATATAGTATATATATAAATCACAAAATATTTAACGAATTTGCTTCCTAGAAATCAGTCTAATTGGAAAGAGCCTACGGAAAACAAAGACTACTGAAGGAATAAATCCAAAGAAAGGTAGTAAGAAACAACATTTTTTTTAATTTATTTTTTTATTCACAAGTTTTCACTATTTGTAAGTGGGAACTGGTTTTTTCACTAGTTTTAATAGGTAAACCCAAGTTAGCCCACTTGGTTTTACCGATAGGCTAACGTGATCTGTCACTTAGGTAGTTATAACATAAGCTAACGAAATTCTAATTTCCCCCTCTCTCCCCCCCCCCCCCACGTAAAATTAGGTTCAAGGAAACTGATTTAATCTAACCTGTAATAACAACGAAAAAAAAACAGTAAAAAACAACAAGTTTAGAATAATAGACGGGATTTTCTTTCGTTGAATTCTGGTTCCTCTCTAGACTTTACTTGATTTTTGTTTTTTTTTTTGCATTTATTCCCTGAATTTTATTTTGTGTGTGTGTGATTACCAACCAGTCAGAATATCACGTATTCGAAATTATCATTCCCAAGCAAGTGGATCGACCAAATTAATAAGCAAATACGCCTGTCACCTACGCATTTAATTATCGGTAACTAAAATAAAGAAACTAAATTAGAGTATTAGTAGCAACGATTACTTGAGCTATTTTTGTGTTCTTCGTTTGTAACTAAAATAAAGGATACAGCATCAAAATCTGCCCAACTTGACAGAAGGCATTAGACCCGAACATATTTTATCAAGACATTTCGAATGGGCATTAATCCACAAATCGCGGCCTTTCAACTCATGTATTTTTTTTATATCACAGTATATTTCCCATCAGTGCTGTTATACAGATGCGAAAATATTTTTTTCTACAGTGTGAGGCGTTACATCCTTTTAATTAATGCCATTTGGCACACCGTTTTATTGAATATTATCCATTTAGCAATATCGGCAGTGGAATTAGAGATATCGCTAATTCATTTAGCGAGATTTCTAATTCAATTACCGATATCGCTAATTCAATTAGAAATCACAATATTGCCAATTGTCCATGAATTAGCTATGTCATGAATTGAATTAACGATTTCAGAAATTGAATTAGCAATTTTGGTAATTGAATTGGCGATATCGCTAAATGAATAATATTCAATAAAACGGCGTGCCATACATTATACAGGCTGTCAAAAGTTTATGCTGTAGGAAAAGCCATTATTGGCCATTAATCAGGGTTTGCACTTACAAGAACATAAAAAAAAAACGTAACATAATCACCATAATTTTTCAAGGATTTTTCCAGGACCAATATAGTTTTTTCAAGGACTTTCAGTAATCAACGAACTTATTCAAATAAGGTTGCTTAGCTTAAAAGGCCTAGTTTTACCGAGGAAGAGTCAACATCTCCCCAACAATAAAGTTTTAATCATAAGCGGGAAAAAAAAAGCGGGAGAAAAAATGTTTTTGGGACTTTTTTCGTGTTGTTATTGTTGAAAGTCAGGTTAGGTCGGTTGCCCTGGCTCTAATTTCACCAGGAACAGTAAGGAGTTTCACCACTAAACGTTTTCTTTCATTCGGCATTTTTTCCCAGACGTTTTTCTGCATTTTTTTTGGGACCTATATAGTTCAGTTTTAATAGCACAGTAAACAACTGACGAAAATGTGCAGAACAACAAAATTTAAAGGCGAAACTCGACAACATTTTACGACAAACATGCAAATGATTATAAACAGGCTGCACGTTTGTCTTTTATCTTGCTCAAAGCTAAGGCATTATTTTAAATTACGACAAAAAAAAATTAAATTCAAGGCTCTCAAGGATATAGCAACAACTTCGAAGGAATTCACGGCCTTGGAATTTTTTTTGACAAATGCAAGCACTTTCAAGGACGTCAAGCACCTTGTGCGAATCCTGATTAATGCTTTAAACCATTTGAGAACACTGACTGTCCTTCACTTTTTCTCCATTTTTTCTCCTCATAACTTTAAAGTTCTTGACTGAATCCCTCTTACCAGATTTGGATAAAAATATTGACTGTGTCCATGCACTACACATAAAAAAAAGGAAGAAAAGAGTAAACAGTTAAAAAAGGAAAAAAATGAGAATACAGTTTAAAAAAAAAAAAGAGTAAACAGTAAAAAATAAAGAGTAAACAGTAAAAAAAAGAGTAAACAGTAAAAAAAAGAGTAAACAGTAAAAAAAGAGTAAACAGTAAAAAAGAGTAAACAGTAAAAAAAAGAGTAAACAGTAAAAAAAGAGGAAACAGTAAAAGAAGAGTAAACAGTAAAAAAAGAGTAAACAGTAAAAAAAAGAGTAAACAGTAAAAAAAAGAGTAAACAGTAAAAAAAAAGAGTAAACAGTAAAAAAAGAGTAAACAGTAAAAAAAGAGTAAACAGTAAAAAAAAGAGTAAACAGTAAAAAAACAGTAAACAGTAAAAGAAGAGTAAACAGTAAAAAAAAGAGTAAACAGTAAAAAAAGAGTAAACAGTAAAAGAAGAGTAAACAGTAAAAAAAGAGTAAACAGTAAAAGAAGAGTAAACAGTAAAAAAAAGAGTAAACAGTAAAAAAAAGAGTAAACAGTAAAAAAAAAAAGAGTAAACAGTAAAAAAAAAGAGTAAACACTAAAAAAAGAAAAAAAGAGTAAACAGTGACAAAAAGTAAAACGAAACACACACAGACTTTAAGAGTAGTACTGATTGCACACTTTTGTAATTCCGCAATAAAATTAAATAGTACAAAGAGCATCAGTAGCCGACTGCGTTACTGGCCGACACTAAAATTCAGTATTGGGTGTTGTTTATGCTTAGATGTTATTACTGTAGTTCCACGTGTTCTAGATATTCGAGACTGAATCAGTTATGGGTGTCGTTGAGACCAAACTAGAATGAATTCGGAGGGCAAAATTCTTAACACCACCAAGACAAAAGGTACACACTGGTTTTGGTAAGCTGTCACCATGGAAAGTAAAGTGATGCCTGAGACAGGGCTGGTCGCGAAGGTCAGCTCCGGCCAGAAGAAGAGTAGCCAGGTGGGCAATGTAACTGGACGCCAGACGAAGAGTTTCTACTTTCGACAACTTCCGGTCCGCTGGTTCCGTCGGAATTAAGGTGCGCAACATGGAAAAGGCACTGTTCACACTGTGTGTTCTGCCTCTTTCTCGTGCATTGGCGGCACTCCGTTGTTTTGGTGAAACGGGAACTGCAACTCGACGTCTTTTGCGGCTGGCAAACGCAGAACCGTCTGCGGAACAGGTGGATTCGCTGCCGTCTGACGTCATTCCTACATCATCTGTGGCCTGACCGAAAGGTGGTACTTTACATGAGATCACGAAATTTCAAATTAAGCGTGAAGAACGTCCAAACACTCTTAAACGTCAAGGCACAAAAATAATTTGAAAAAACAACAAAAAAAAACGCGTTAGTTCCGTTGGTTCAGGACAGCCGTAGCCCTCATGAAATTAATTTACGCACGCACTAAAATCCAAAACTTCTGGTTAACAGTAATTCGCAAACGTTGATAACACTTGAGAAGCTTAATGACATCCAAAAATATCGCGACGGTTGTTGCTTTGATAAACTGAAAGGAAATGAAGTCACACATCAAACGGTGTACATTTCACTGGCATTGGTATAATGTTGCACGCAGTCACATACACACAATGACGTATTTTTACGTGATGATGTATTTTGAAACAGCACTTTTGCATGAACCATGCAGTCTATTTAGAAGTCACTACTATAAAGGCACTGTCGAGAAAAATATTTTCGACTCTTTGGTGCAGGAAAGGCTTGTTCGTCAATATTTTATCTTACCGTTTAATTCACCTCCATTTTAAGCCTGAAACAGCAAGATTTCGTTCCTCATAGACGACGTTCGTAATACACAAACAATATAAAAATGTACACTTCACTTGTCACTCAGCACCAATGAACTGGACATTACACATTTCTGCACACTTTTGGCATTGGTTTGGCGTTATAGCACAATTCTTGGAATATCGCTGCTAGTCTCCATAATTTGAGCATTCGACATGGAGACTGCCAAGATAAAAAAAAAATCCTAATAATCTTGGTAGAGTTGCTTATTACGTGTAAACTGCTAGACACAGTAACGATCTGGAACGTACTGCCACCGATCACTCGAGTGCACCAACCGTCACAGAGCCAGTAAGCAACAGCTTCCCTACAAGAAGTTAACAGGCACCTGGAGTCGGTTTGCTGGAGTCAACCACTACACTACGAACGATGTCGTCCTCCAAAGATGAAGAGAGGTCTCGGCCCGTTTCTTTAGCGGTAGCAGCTGAAGAGAGGATATGCGTGGGTGTATTCTTTCAGCTCTCCCTTGAAGAAGGGCGGTGACAGAAAGACAGGCCACCGAGGAGTGGCTAGGCCAGCTGGGGACTCAAGTCTCACTGGGAGGCAATAAAATAGACCCAAGTCGGCTTAAGTTACTCACACTCGCGTGCAGTCCGTCATGCCTGCGCAAATGTTGGACACATCCGGCGCTCATATATCTTAACGATTCAACTGATCTAGGCCACTTAAAGACTCACATTTATATATATATATAGATAGGCTAGTTAGTTATAAATAGATTGGAAATAAACTAATAACTCTGTAGAACGTCGATAGTGGTGAAGGATGTTTTTTAAACATGATGACCAGCGCCGCACTCTTCTCCGTACACCTCCCCTCCTTTTCCGTAGGTTCTGGGTGGTCGGAAAAGGAATTTTCGCGTTCGTATTTCTTTTTTCGTTTCTGATACCTTTGTTTTTGCGCGGCTGACATTGATATTGCGTTAATAACTACAAATTAAAACAATAAAACAAAATTAAAACAAAACATTGACGTTGTTACAATTGTTTGATAAGGTTTGAAACTCAGGAAGTGTGAAACAATCGATATCTCCCCAAAACAAAACTTCTCTTAAGGGTATACAGTTCGAAGGTTAAATGGAAAAAACTGAAAATTGCTTACTGCCCACTTTTCAAGTTGTTCATTTAATGTTAAATCTGAGTCAGTGGGGAAGGGCAAAAGGGCAATTGTCCGGGTCCCCCAGCCAAAGGTGTTCCTCGCTGTACGAAAATGTAATAATTAAAGAATTACTTTATTAGAAGCACCATGATCACAAAATAATCATGCGTTTTTACAAACTTGTTTCATATGCTAAATAAATTCCTCGAGAATGTGTAAAAAAAAAGTATTCTCCACAAGTCGGATATAGCAGTGATGGACCGTTAGGTGTTTCAGCTTCCAGGCTCTGCACAACTGGGGGAGCTAACAGAGCATATCCGGAATCCCGTGTTGGCATTGTTCCCCCCCCCCCCCAAATGAAATTGTTCCACCGAAGGGGCCCACAACACCTGAAGTGCCTTGCACCCCCCTAGGTTTAAATCTGGCACTGTGAGCAAGCGAGTGACAGTCTACACTGTTAACAAACAGGAAAAAAGAACAAGACGGTATGCCAAAGAATCATGAATTAGGAAACTAAAATCAAACCTGATAGACAAACGATATAATAATGTCCCCCATACACACTCACCTATTTTTTTTTTTTTTTTGCAGTATTCTTCAGTCAAATCGTCTCCTTTTGGTTCATCACGTTATTAATAATGTATGACATATCGCTTTATTAATCATTTTTCAGTGATGTTATTCCACCAAGCAGCAGTAAATACGACGCACGCGTATACCGGTCATTCACCCTTTAGGTGGGACGTTAATTTTATATCTGTAGTCTATCTCCACAAAAGTAGGGCTAAGCTGGAGGGGACTCGAACTAGAAACTTGAAGGAGCTCTTTAACTTGGGACACACGCCTCTACCAACTCAGCCACGGCTGAGTTAAGGGAACTTAGTATTGCTGTCTTTTCTCCATTGTTGCCCATCTCGTGCATAATTTGGACTCTAGTTTTTAATACTTAATGCACGGTGGTGACGTCACACTAATACATCCACATGCTAAAAGTGTAGTCGTTATATACGGTTAATATGAAAACCCACACACGTCACAGTGGGTTAATTTTGATAACCCACACTTTTTTGATAATCTAACACTTTTTACGCGGGTCTACACAACCCCTGCTCCACCACGTGACATATGACCCGACTTTGTAAAATTACCGTACACAACACAAATGAAACCAGCATAACAGGCACATTTACAACCTGTGACATTTTTCTTTCTAGCCTAACACGGGAAAAAAAAACTCGCGTACTATGCTAGACCCCCCACCCACGGAGGAATGGCCCAACCCGGCAATCTTTCGTTCCAATGGTACGAGTACTAGGCTACTGACACTTCCTAAACACACCTAAAAACCTACGAGACTCAAGCGAATAGCGCATTTTATATACTCATCTTATTTAAACTATTAAAGTAGAAAAAAAATACAGTTTTACCTTAAACACAAACATCGGTATTACGCAGCATCTCTCCCCTTCGGTCGGCCATCATACACAGGAAGCTTCCAGCCCCGTTTCTAAACCGGAAGTTCCGTTCAGGAATTTACATAAGTCGCACGTAAAAAATCTTAAATCCTTAAAACAGGTCTTTAAGAACACTCTAATAACACGATAAATTAGCTCGACGTCACACCTTAGCATTAAAACACATATCCGTGAGATGTAGTCGATTTACCGGGGATATTCGCTCGTCTGCTCGAAACGGCTAGTCCAATCTCGGGCGTGGAGGGCAATCAGCACTCGCGCTTGCAGAGCTCGTGCGATTTCTCTCCACGCCCTCGATTGGACTAGCCGTTTCTCACAGACGAGCGAATATCCCCGGTAAATCGGCTACACCTCACGGATATCTCTTACTTAAACCTTTGGGCGTGTTGGGCTCGGACATACCACTTTAAAGTTCATGTTCAACAGTAACAAAGGTAAAAACATTTGAATACAGCAGTAAGGATTCACGTGGACTCAACATTACAGCAACTTTGTGGTATCCAAAACGTTACAGGATAAGCTTGTTCCTTTCCTATTTAGACTTGGGTTCAGTTAAACCTTTCCTTAAGCATCAAACGAGTTCGTTTTTGTTTTCTAATCTATAGTCTAATCTATATTACACGGCTAAATGCTGTCCGTTCGAGTGCACACCTATCCTCATGTGTGACCGCTTTGAAATTTAACATGATGCGTTAACCATTTTACCGTTAACACTTTAATTTCTAACACGTTTTACAATTTTTATTCTGCGATCAATTATTATAAACCCTTACTATTCTAACAGTATTTGATTTCAGAAACTCCGATCATAAGTAAATTATCGGTACACGATCATAATTTAGTATGGAGTAAATAGATAGCGCCCTCTCTTTCATCCGATTTTAATTGTTAATGCTGCATGATAATGCTGAAAAGGCGACCAAAAAAAATTAAAGAGCTCGTTCGGCTCTTACAATTGCTGAGAAAAATAAATACGACCTTATCCCGGGCAAAATTAACGACACACAAACATGTGATATTTCCCCAAAACAAAATTTTATTAAGGCTTCCCCCTAAGCTTTTCTCGCGGTTTGAAGTCGCGATATCAAACGTAAGAGTGATCGCACCAACTAAGACTTCAAATTGAACGTTTCCTTGAAAATTGCGCAGTAAGCAATTGTCACACATTTCATTTAACTTTCGAACTCGGTGGGATTAACTTGGTGTTTGACGTCGAACAGGGGATAATCTTGGCGGGGTTCCCCTAACAAGTTTTGTTGTAGATCGACATCCTGTAGGCTATGAAATAACGCAACATTCCTAACGGTCGAAAGAGTAGTTTATGGAACACGAGACAAAACAAGAAAAAAAAAATTGCGTATGCAACATTTATGTACAGTACGTACATACGTTCAACCTAACGTTGCAATAGTGAGTCACAAGGAAAGTCATGGTAGAAGCTAGTACCTTTAACTTTCATTTGTATATACAAACAGCTTTGAGAATTGCAACGGATAGGAGTATGGAAGGTAGAACTTGTCCCCGGGCCCGGACGAAAGGTCCCCAAAAAATGCATGCTGTTCTTCCCGAAAATGCACTATCAGAATGCACCGTGTACGGAGCACACATCTGACAGTGTTACCTCTGCCAAGCGCTCAATAAGAACTGTGGGGGAGGGGTTCTTCTTCGCGCGGGAATGATAATCATCCTAAAGCCCCCTCCCCCACCCTGCAATACGAATGCGCCGGAAACTAACTGCCAGAATATACGAAGCATAAAACTGTGGACTATCATATGAAACTCATGTGAAACTGCATGATGAAACTTCGGGTTTGCGCATTCAGAACTATAAGCGGTTGAATCTTGCAAAAACAAGAGGAATGAAAAAATCTTCTTCCGACAATCCGGGGACGATAAGTCCGAAAACCAGAGTTTTGGAGGGTGTTGGGGGGGGGGGGGGGCTAACCAATTTAGTCCTCATCGTGTCAAGCTAATATTACAGTCTGGGCCCTTTTGGTTTTTTTGTCTTCTTTTTTTGATATAGGCCTGCAAAATATTTCGGCTATTATAGTTTCCCCCTCCTTCACAATCACGGACGGAACCCATCACTCGGACGAGGGAATCGACCAAGAAATCTTTTCCAAAGCCTCCCGACGCAACCATCTCACCAATTCTGTTGAGTTACAATTTTAATAGTTAACGCGAAGGCATACCTGAGTGCTTTCGGATCACGCCTGTTACTGGCGATAAATAACTAATGATCACCATCTTACAACCGTTATCATCAATTAAGGGGAGCAACGAGCGTTCGACCCATAATCAACTGTCAAAAGAAAATTACCCTTCTCCACAGCAGGGAATGTGCTCAGCAGATGGCGTCGCAGCCAACGTCAGCAGGTAAGTCGCTCGTGCTGCCTGCACGCAATACCACCACAACGGCAGACTGAAATGAAGCATGTGTGTAAACTGAACTTACTGAACTAGTCTAAAACGCCCGAGTTTGCCTAAACCTAAGGCTAAGTCTAAAAGCGTGAAGGATGGTCGGGAGTGTTCTAAAAGGAACTATACGTCTAAAATTGACATCTTTTGTGATTGGCTCATCTATGTCCTAGCCTCGCTCGCGTTGCTGCGCTCACTGCGGCTAAACGTTTCACCCATTGCAACTGCCCCAAAGCACTTAGAAAAGGTCATTTACACAGGGGAAGAAACTGTTTTTTACTGCTTTATTACGTTAGGCTTTAGTACAGTGCAGATCGAAAAATATAACAAAGAAGGAATAATAACGGCTTTGTTTGACTGTGATAAGATTAGTAAGTAGTGTATTTCTGATACTGGCAAAAGTGAAAGACAGTTGGCTTGGAATTAAAGAGAATAAATACGTATCCACTCGCACACCTCACCAAAAACACTCCCCTACTATTTTTGGTCTTAATTGTTTAATAATATTCTTCAATCAAGTCGAATAGTCCGGTCATCACCGTATTGATGATTTGTTTTTTTGTTTGTTTTTTTTTTATCATTTCTCGGGGATGCCGTTTAGTCAATCAGTAATAAGCCACACGCAGACATCACGTTTAAAAATAAAGACGTTAAAAAAAAGTTTAGTAGCAGAAAGTTTTCACGTGGACTAAACATTGGCAGCAAAATTGGGGTATCTGAAACCTTGATAGGAAAGCTTATTCGTGTTCCATTCCTGTCTTGTCTTAGGTTCGATTCAGTTAAACTGTACCTTAAACAGTAATAGTTTTCTTCTTTAATTAGCCTAGTGAAGAGAATGTAGACGAGCAGGGAACTTCGTTTACTCATTCAGTGCATTCTTCGTTGGTAGTGAATTATGCGTCTGCAGCTCTCATATTCTTTTAGTACATTTTGTCTTTTATTACAGGATGGAAAGCCAAATGGGCAGTGCAAAGTTTAGCTTTAACGTTGGCGGTTGACGTTACACCATTATCCGCTCAAAACCGAAACTGGTATAAGAGAAGCCGCCAAGTTTCCAAAAAGGGTCGGCTTTGAACCTAGTGAATCACTCAACCAGGGAAAGGCCGCCATGGTTAACCCTATTAACCAGCAAACTTGGTGCATTGCCCTCTTTAATCTTTATTTGAGTCACGAGTGATTATAGTTATCTGCAAATATGACGGATTGCATAATGTCAATGTCTGAGCCACAGGATTATCAAGGACCGCAGGTAGCTGTCCTTATGTAAGCCTCAGCATGAACTTCCATGTTAAACGTCAAACTTTGAACTCCTATAGTTTCGCCCAGAATTTACATAGACCAACAAAATTCGGTATTTGGGGTCACGTCATAACTATTTCACCGCATTACAAATTTTAATGACAACAATCGAACCGTTCGGCGTCCACAGCATGGCCATTTCTTGTTGTTGTTCTTGTTGTTGCTGTTGTTGTTATTGTTGTTGTTGTTAGGACTCTTTGCCCTCACCTAGAGATCGAACTACTGAACCGATTTTCAAGTTCTATAGCTTAAAACGTAGTTATGGACAAGACCTAGGGCCTTTCGCAGGCTATTTTAATGTAACTGCAATATTCTTAACACGGAAAGCCAAATGGGCTAGAACTTTTGCTCTCACCTAGAGATCGAACCAATGAACCGGTTTTCAATTTGTATAGCTTAAAATGTAGGTATTAACACCGACCAGGGCCTTTTGAACACGATTTTGATATGACTGCAGTATTCTCGTCGGCAGAGCAATTATGACAGTAGAGCACTGGGCAGAAATCATTAATGTTGTTGTTCGGACTCTTTGCCCTCACCTGGAGATCGTACCACTGAACCGATTTTCAAGTCCTATAGCTTAAAACATAGGTACGGACAAGGCCTAGGGCCTTTCGCAGGCTCTTTTGCCAAATGGGCTAGACCTTTTAATCTCACCTGGAGATCGAACTACTGAACCGATTTTCAAGTTCTATAGCTTAAAACCTAGGCATGGACAAGGCCTAGGGCCCTTCGCCAGTTATTTTAATGTAACTGCAATATTTTGGAGACGGAAAACCAAATGGGCTATAACTTTTGCTTTCACGTAGAGATCGAAACAATGGACCGATTTTCAATTTATGTAGCTTAAAATGTGGGTATTAACACCGACCAGGGCCTTTTGAACACGATTTTGATGCGACTGCAGTACTCTCGTCGGCAAAGCAATTATTATTGTAGAGCACTGGGTAGAAATCAGTGGGTAAGAGCAACAAATTTGTGCAAATCGAGCTAAAAACATGAAAGTTGGTACGAAAGTCTTGACAGTAAAAATCGAATTAGCCATGGAACCCCATGGAATACCCGCAAAGGGGGACCAGCGCCCTCCTGTGCTCCCCTGACTGAGCTTTGACCATCCTTGCAGATCGAACTAAAAGCATGGAACTTGGCACGTCATTCTTAACATTGCAAATCAAACCAACCATGGAACCCCCACGAAATATCGCAAAGGGCCCCCTAGCGCTACGCTGTGCCCTTTCTCTGATGCTTGACCAACAAATTATTGTAGATCGGGCTAAATGCTTGAATTGTAACACACAAGTCATTCTTAGCAGTACAATGGAACCCCCCATGAAATATCCCCAAGGCTCCCTCCCCCGTCAAGGCTCTATCCCCCCTCTTCCCTGCGGCTTCACCAACAAATTATTGCAGATCGAGCTAAAAATGTGAAATTTGGTACACAAGTCATTGTTAGCAGTAGAAATCAAACTAGCTATGGACCTTCCGCAAAATCCATCAAGGCCCCTCAATGCTTCCTCCCTATTCCCACTCCATGAGGTTGATACCCGAAAAATTCTTGTTGATCGTACTGAAAGCATGCATTTTGGTGCATTCCTAGCAGTAGAATTGAACCAGCCATGGATCCCCATGAAATATCACCAAAGCCTCCCCCAGCATCCCCTTCCCACATGTGCACCAATGACCAACAAATTATTCCTGATCGTACTAAAAACATGCATTGTAGCAGTAGAAATCGAACTTCATACGGAACCCCATGAGATTCACCCACCCTCCAGTGCTTCACTGTGTCCTCTCCGTGAGGTTGATGATCAACAAATTCTAGTTCGATTTGCGCTGCTAAGAATGACTTGTGTACCAATTCGCGTTTCAGCGTGATCAGCAAGAATTTGTTGGTCAATAACATCATACAAGAGTGTGGTAGGGGGACAGAAAGAGGCCTTAAGGGGTATCTTCAGAGATTCCATAGCTAGCTCTATTTATAAACTAAGAATTGACTTGTGTAGCATATTTCATTGCTTTTAGCTCGATGTTCATGTTTAGCCCAAATTCTGGCCCGTAACAGCTGTATACTACAGCTGAAGATCGAACCAATGAACTGATGCTCAAGTTTCACAACTTAAAACATAGGTATGAAGAAGGCCTATGCCTTTTTGAACGCTATTTTAATGTGACTACAATTATTGGTGTTGTTCTTATTGGGGAAATTTTGCTCTCACCTAGAGATCGAACCAAAGAACCGATTTTCAATTTTTATACGTCTTAAAATTGAGTATTAAAAATGCTCTCCTATACTTTGTTCCACATTATGTTTTCAGAAAACTGACGGTATGATGCCACGTTTTCTTCCACTACGAGTGCAAAAATTCTGTAAACATCCCATTCGTAAACTCTAACAGTAATTGTGTAAAGTCTACAAGTGTGATTTCCACATATTTTTGCACTCTTAGTGCAAGGAAACGAGTCTTCATCCAGTCAGTTTTCTGAAAACATAATGTGGAACAAACTATATAATAGTTATTTTAAGGTGATTACAGGATTATTTTCTGTGTTATTCTTGCTGAAACAAAAAATAATAATGGATATTAGTATTAAAAAACGTTTAAGCGTATAAAATACGGATGTAAGCCTTAAAAAACTTAAAGCCCTAATG
>JAHWFP010055130.1:0-10034 GCA_023313725.1 Lithobius niger | reverse complement strand
AGCAAAAAATTGAAATATTTGCTGAAATTATACTAATTTCCCCACGTAATTAACAAGAGTGTATTTTTCATTTTATTGCAGGGAAACTCCTCCACCATGTTGCCCTATTCGGAGGAATTATTGAGTATTGGCACGTGTACTAGGTTTCTCAGCGGTAAGACTCATAAATTAAGAAAAATAAATTGATATCATGTTGAAATAAATTGATTTTTATCTTAGAGTAGTTATTTAATCTAAAACTTATGCAATGTTGGTTGCCAAAATTACATTTTGCATGAAGGTAAGTCCCACATGACAGTGCAAAAATCAAGACACGCATTGTGTGATCACTTCCTGTAGTCTCCAAGGAACGGGTTGCACATTTCAAAGATTCAAGGAATGGTCCCCCTACAACTAATGTGTAATGTCAAGTAATTACATTTCGAGAAGAGAGACAGTGGACGAATATAGGTTGTCTAAGACGAAAACACCTTTTTATAACAGAAAAACACTGGCTTGGACCCTCTAAATATCCATTATACTCAAGGGTGTCAAATCGATTTATCCAAATCCACATTTCATTTGGCAGATAGCAGGATAGAATTAGCGGCTCGGAAATTTTCAGGAAATTGTATAAATTGATCACTGTGAGGATGAACAAAGGATGACCTGCACTACCTCCCACAGCAGAAGTGGAATTTCCCACAGCATCGTAAAAAGTCTGAATTGGACAGTGAAACTTGGGCGGGCTTAAGGCTACTAGCCTCACCAAATCTGACCTAACCTAACTGAGTGACGAGAAATTACATTTTTGGAAAATTGTTCAAGCCATTTGCTAATCCACAGTGGGCAAATACGCCATAAATGATAATTTTGAAATATTGTTTAGAAAGTAGCACACAAGTAGCTCGTTTTACTATCGGCAACAAGCTCAGGTTTTCACATCTCAGGATTCACAGTTTCCCTATCTACTGACCTTGAGTGAATTGTGTGGCAACGTAGATGATTTCACGAGTACACCAAACCATGTAGCACTTTGCCATAAAATAATTGGCAGAGGTTACCTTTATGAAAAAGCTTAACAATTGATGGAGCGAAGTGTAGCCTATAATTTTTTTTTAATTAATTTCTTTGAGCCGTAAGTCAGCCGAAGCAACTTAATGCTTGTATGGCTGAACCGGCTCAATTTTGAACATTACCAGACTTTTAGAGAAGAAGAAATATCTAATAAAGGGAGATGCCAACCCCAGGATTCGATTCGGGAAACGTCCGATCATCGTAGGGGGCCGAAAGATTGTCCAGAATTGTCCAGAATAGTTCCCATGGCCGCTGAAGGAGCATGGTAGCCTTTCACGCTACCCTGGCCGGCAGTCCTGGCAGGGACTTTGCCAAAGTCCCCTTTCCAGGGATTCGACCAGATCCGCAAACCTCCAGCAACCAGGCTGAGCTCTCTCACAACTCAGCCACGATGACCAATAGTCTCCAAATTGAAAATTTAGGGTTTGTTGGATAGTTGGTTGGTTGGTTGCACTTTTGTATTCTAGTTTGAGCCCAACCTAGACTAGTTTGTAATGAATTTTGACACATCGCCTGAAAGCCCAAAAACTATTGTTAATCTCGAATTTGCCATTAATCGATCAGTTATACACGAGGAATTTGGGCCCCTTCTTTATTCATCGAACCAACATTTACCATTATTGTAAACTTTGAATACTGAATAGTTAAGGAAATTTCCAACGAAGCATGAACCATGCAAAGTGATCTTTTAAAAAGAAATTTGCAAAATTCTGCAAAATACTAACATTTCAGCATCCTCTTTTAACCACTACAGAAAGAAAGGCGATTGCGAAAAACGACCGAATTCCTTTGATGTCACGCATTCATTTCCTTAAAAAAATTATTAGAGGAAATTCCCTTCAACATGTCGACTAAAATTGCCGTATACAATAGCTAAGGCAATCTCAAATTTGACACCTTAAATCGTCGTAATATGATGAAAGTGTTTATAGGAAATGAAACTAAGCAGCAGACAATACGTTTATGCAAGAATTTATAGGGTTGGGGGAAGAATTTGTGACAGAGACCCCATACTGAAACGTCTTAGACATATTCGTATTAGTTCAGTCTTAGTTTATAGAGGGCGCCATGTGTTTTATGTGGGAGTTTCTACTCAGTTTTTAGCATAAAATTAAACTAAACTAAACGAAACTGGCTTGTGTTTAATTATTATTTAGTTTAGCTTTGTTGTAATTTAGTTTACTTTAGATTTGGGCTGAAAAATGAGCAAAAATTACCAGATCGAACACGTGGCGCCCTCTGAAATCTCGGACTGAACTAATAGGGACGAATCTAACGTGTTTCAATAGGGACTATTTAGAGTTACAAATTCTCCTCCCAAACCCTATAAATTCTGCTGCGAAAGGGGCCCTTTCTGGCCCTCTCGGTAGGGATCTCAGCCTTGTTCCCTCAGATGCCTTTCCAACTCCGCGTCTGAGGTTGCACGCTTTTTGGCAAACCTTGTGGGACAGACAGGACGGTAATAAGTTACGGGCCATTAAAGGCACTGTCGAGGAGTGGCACTCGGCGTTGTCGCCGCAGTCGCCGTGAGGAGGTTGTGTTGGCCCGTTTGCGAATTGGTCACACCCGACTTACTCACTGTTTCCTTTTGCGGGGGGTTGACCCTCCTGAATGTTCTTGGTGTCGACGGCCACTTACGGTCAGGCACTTACTTGTTGATTGTCGCCATCTTGATGGTGTTCGTCGTCGGTTCCATCTTCCGCATGACATTGCGCGTCAGTTGGGCGATAAGTCTGTCCTCCTGTCCGGTGTTTTTCAATTTTTGCAGGAGGTACAGATGTATGACAAGATTTAGATTAGGGGTTTGAATAACATCTCTGTAATGTGTGGTGCAGTGGCAACCCGGACCACTGCACTGTGACTGAGGTTGGCGCTAATGACCAAGTTGTCGACGCGCCATTAAGCCTCAATCCCCCCCCCTATAAATTCTTGGTTTATCTATGATAAGAATAATTAACATGGTCTTTGTGTATGGAAATTCCCATTTACTATCGTAACTTAAACTCTCAACACCATTAAACGTGATGAAATTAATCTACGATACGATTTTGCTACGTGTTGGAATCTAAGAATGACTCTAGCAAGCAAGCAAGATTGTTAGAGTCATTCTTAGCATCCAACTAATTAATCAATTTTTGATAGTCACATTACTAACGAATGCTGAAACGACAGCTAACGTAGAATAGAATGCAAACAAACGGACACCATAAAGGTTTCAAGATATTTTTTTTTGGGGGGGGGGGGGGAGGGGGAATTTTATTTGTAATGGGATAAAATGCCAATTAGGCCAAAACTTGAATTATTAATAAAAAGATCCTTTAAAGAAGGAAAAAAAACAACCCTTTGTACTTGACAGGATGAAATCCTTCTGAGGACAGCCCGCTTTTCAAATAAACATTTAGAAATCTCGCTATCTTGCATGCATTTAATAAAGTGGCATACACAGAATTTTGAAGAAGAAAAAACAATTGTGACTAGAAAATGGGAAAAATGAAAATTATTACCAAAAAATTATAGGTTTTAAAAAAGTGAATTTTACGTCAAAATGGAAATTCGGCTAAAAAAAACCAAGAAAAAAGTAAATTTTGGCTAAAAATTAAAAGTTATTATAAAGTGAATTTAGAATAAGCATATTCTCAAAAAAATAAACATTCAAATAAATTCACATTATACTACTCACCTAGTAATGTCGATGAGCTTACTACTTAAAAGTGTTATGCTCACGTACATAACATCAAGAATTTATAGGGTTGGGGAGGAGAATTTGTGACTGAGACCCTTTCTGAAACGTCCTGGATACTTTCGTAGTAGTTCAGTCTTAGTTTATAGAGGGCGCCACATGTTTTATGTGGGAATTTCTACTCATTTTTTAGCCCAAAAATAAACGAAACTAAACAAAACTAGCTTCTATTTAATTATTATTTACCTTAGCTTAGTTGTAATTGAGTTTACTTTTGATTTGGGCTGAAAAATGAGCAAAAATTACCATTTTGAACACGTGGCGCCCTCTGAAAACTCGGACTGAACTAATGGCGACGAATCTAACATTTCAATAGGGACTTTTTAGAGTTACAAATTCTCCTCCCAAACCCTATAAATTCTTGATAACATCAATAATTCCCCAAACTAATGCCAATAAAAGTGCTCTCTGATGAATGTATAAATAAATGCTAAGAAATTTGATAAAGAAAAAAAGCAATTATAATAAGCATAAATATTATTCAAATACATTAATTAACGAATTATCATATGTAAATGGAACAAAATTAATAAAATTATGGGAAAAACAGCACCAAATTTATTGATGAATACATTTTGTATAGCTCCCCGAAAGGAAACAGCTGAAAACGTTGTGTAAACAAATCAATAACAAACTTACAGAACCTACAAAAAACACTTTCTGGGATGAACAAATAATTAGCCGAGCCAGCACTAAATATGCATAAGAATAAAAACTTGACAAAACCATTGTTATAATAAATAGCAGGCCAAGTAACGCGATAAATACAATTACGGAATTAAAGAAAAATCAACAACATGCTTCGGAGGCATTGTCACAAAATAGATGGAAACTCTTCTATTCTTCTATTTAAAGTGTACGCGGCGTATCTTGAAGTCACTCCAGAAAGACCACAAATAATCGATTGTATTTTTTTGGTAGCAGAGTGCCTTGTTGATATCCAAAATAGTTACAAAAACAATGGTGGACGTCGATTAAAGCCGGCCCCAGCAGGAAGACGTAACCGATCATAAAATACCCACAGGACTCAAGATAATCCATGCATACTATAGTAATTAGTCAGGTGACTTGGGTAGGGGTGGGCGCAAAGAGGCAATTATAAAAGGGCCTCCCCATAAGACCCAAATACAAGAGTAAAATTTGGACCAAAGAAACTAATAAGGGATTTATTGCAATTGAAAACCTCTGAGACTGACTTTTCAAATGTTTCTGGGCACCAACTTGCTGAATGTTAGTTGTTTTACAGGAGAATTTTCAAGCACATCCCCTCCTTAGCAGAAATATTGGACCACCTTTTAACTTCCACTATTTGCCTCCTCCTCCTCTCCAACCGAAAATTCCTGGGTGTGCCACTGGAGAGCTGGAGAGGGTGATGTTTTTGAAAAGTACATGATCAAAATGTTACGTAGAGCGCGTATGGTCGCTTGCTCAATGCAATACGGACACTGCAGTGCTAGCAAAAATATGCACGAACACTCTCCTGTCGAGAACAAGTGCCGGAGCACTACTTCACCAGGAAAAAAGTAGCTCCAGCCGGCTCACACACCACTACACCAACGAGTAGAAAATCACCGAATTCCTAGTGTAAGCGGCTTATTAAACCAAAGAAACTGATATATAAGACTGGAAATAGGACGGTAAATATTGTGTACGCGGTTTATCTTGAGTCCTGCAGGTATTTTTGAGCGGCTACGTTTTCCTGGAGTGGAGGGGGGGGGGGGGGGGTTCTCGAAAGCGACGGCCGCCATGGTTTTTGTAAACATCTTGGATATCAACAAGGTACTCTGCTACCAAAAACATGCAACTGATTATCTGTGTCGTTTTGGGGTGAACTCAAGATAGGCCGCGGACACTATAGGCATTAGGCAACCTTTATGCACTTGGGCTTCATTCAGGTTATGTGACCCGGATTCGAACCAACAAACCAGTCCTTCACCAGATAGCAACAACACCGCCTTCACCGATATATCACTTGTACACTGGCATTTACAGGTTATTTATGCCTGTTTGCATAGAAACAGATACCGAACTGGTCTGAATAAGAGACAATTCTTTTCCAAATATATGTCTTTAAAAGTATTTCTTTGTCTTATACTGCTGGTTCGACGTATGACAGCTTCATTCGAATTATTATTTTTTCTTTAGTTGTGTAATGGTGTTAATGAAAAGGTAGTAGTAGCTCACATAGTATCGGAATGACTTCTCCTAAACTTAAATATAACGAAAAACGACAGCAGGATTAAAGACGTTCTAAGCACTCCGAAATAAAAACAGTGAATATTAATCATTATCAGCTGAACTATGCTAGGATACTGTAGTGGTAATAGTAACCATTTCATGGTCTTAGGCAAGTCACCTTATATGATATAACACGCGAAACTGTACATAAACATTTGATTAACCTTAAAAACAGCCATGCTATCTGTCCTGATGGTTTTTCTTCATTCTTCTATAAGTCACTTGAATCTGTGCTATTTGAACCGCTCACTTTGATTCTGAAATCATCGATTGAATTGGGCACTGTGCCAAATGATTGGCGATTGGCATGGGTTACCCCTATATTTAAAAAGGGAAATACATCTGATCCAGCAAACTACCGTCCAATCTCGTTAACCTGCATCCCCTGTCGTTTGCTTGAACGTATTATCCGCGACCATATTCTAAAACATCTTAGTAAATTCAAGCTAATCCCAGATGATCAATTTGGTTTCCTACCAGGTCGGTCAACGACTTCTCAAATTACTACACTGTTTAAAGGACTGGACTAAATCAATCGAGGAGGGTACACCGGTCGATCTTATCTGCAATGACTTTGCCAAAGCTTATGATTCGGTCGTACATTTGAAGCTACTTTTTAAACTACAAAAGTTTGGCATTTGTGGGAAAATATTATGTTAAATAAGAAACTTTCTTAGCTTTCGGTCCCAATCAGTGGTAATGGCAGATTCAATTTCGGAACCAGGTTTAGTTAGCAGTGGCGTTCCACAGGGATCTGTGTTGGGACCTTTACTATTTGTTATTTTTATCGCTGACTTGAACCCTTGGTGATGGTGTGAAGATGCCCAAATTTGCTGACGATGTAAAGGTCTATCGGGGTGTTGGCAATCAGCTGGATTCTGCTCTCCTTCAGACGGTTGTTGATGATGTGAATAGTTGGTCTTTAAAATAATAATAATAATAAATGATGTTCACCACAATTAACGTGGTAGGTAGCGGAAGGGTGTTGAACCACTAACACCGAACCAACAAGAGGGTGGGAAACTGACTGTTTTTCGGGCCAAAATCAAAGTCAAGATGGTCGTTTGAGGTAGGAATGCAGTGGTTCATTGTTTAGCATTCTACGAAAGCCAGTTAACGTGTTCATATTAACCGTCGCAGCACCAAGCGCATTCTAAATTGGGACGACACGGACCGAGAAGAAATCTCGGCGACAGTTAAAGTGCGAGCCCTGCACAGACAACTTCCAGGGGTGTCCCCTAGTCATTTGACCGTTTGGAGCTTTATCGAAGAAAGGGAGATCAACAGAGATGAGACCGCGCAGGATCTTGTACGTTAGGATGAGATCAAACTTAATTCTCCGCAACTCGAGTAATTCGAGACCAGTCCTTAGGAGGCGTTCTAAATGATCAATGTTGCGCAAGCCCGGTAGACTCTTAGTAAAGCGGCGCTGTACCAACTCCATTTTGTCGATATCCTTTAATAGGCTAGGAGACCACACCGGGGTTTCATACTCGAGTAATGGTCGAACAAACACCTTAAAAGCCTGGATTCTAGTATTTGTGTTGCCAGATGTGAAGCATCTGTTGACAATTGCTAAGCGACGAAAGGCTAAAGCACTAATTTTCAGACAGTGTAATGAAGGCTTCACATTCCTGGTAAACCAGATCCCCAGGTCTCTTCCAGTCTTATATATCAGTTTCTTTAGTTTAATAAGCCGCTTACACTAGGAATTCGGTGATTTTCTACTCGTTGGTGTAGTGTTGTGTGAGCCGGCTGGAGCTACTTCGTCAACCGAAGGCAAGGTTACATTCTCCAACTGAAAACTATGACAAAGGTTATGTGTACCAACATGAAAAAGATAAACATTTATGAGTCGAGAGTGGTAACTGCCAGGAATTTGACCAACTAACCAATCTGAACCAGCTTCTAAATCGGGTTGTTGAAATGGGGTTACATTTGCAGCCCCAATTGTTAGGTCATCTGCGAACTTGTATCCGAATTGACATTATTAAAAGTTAAGTCGTTTAAGTATATCACGAAGAGTAAGGGACCGAGGACCGAGCCCTGAGGAACACCACTAGGAACCTTCACCTGTGAAGAGAGAGAACCACCAATAGACACCTGCTGTGTGCGATTTTGTAAAAAAGCAGATAGCCAACTCCCAAAGACTGCCACCGATGCCACATGGCACGATGGCAGCTCCCAATAAATATCGTTAAAAGCCAGGTGCTTTCATTAGGGAAAAAAAATCAAAATTTTCGTATGTAATTGATAATACCATTTTGAACACTGAAGACAATATTCAAGACCTGGGAGTCCACTTAACTTCAAACCTTAAATCTTCAATCCATTGTAACCAGATCACCTGTAAGGCAAAACGGATGGGCTACATGATTAAACGATGCTTTAGCTTTGGTGATGTTTCTACATTGGTCAGGGCCTATAAAGTCTACGTTAGACCAATTGTGGAGTATGCGTGTCAGGTCTGGTCTCCATACCTTGTCAAAGATATCATGAAAATTGAATCAGTGCAAAGGTCATTTACAAAAACTTTACGGGGTTGTTACAATCTGTCTTACCAACAACGTCTTAAGAATCTTCACCTTGAGTCCCTTAAACATAGGCGTTTATTAGCAGACCTATGCTTAACTTACTCTATTTGGCGTGGGTTTACCGACATGAATCCTTCTCACTTTTTTAATGTTCGTGGAAATAGCTATACCAGAGGCCACTGCTATAAAGTAACTGTTGCAAAGACTAAATTAGATTGCGCTAAGTACTTTTTTGCAAACCGTGTGGTTAGCCCGTGGAACTCATTGCCATCCGAGCTGGTGATAGCTAGTAGCATACGCCAGTTCAGGTCGGGTCTCCGTAGGTTGGATTTATCTGTCTACCTCAAGTGTTTTTAACATGTTTAGCATTTAGCTTCTTTTGTTTTCCTTTGTTTGCAACAATAGTATTTGCCCTCCGACTCGGCAAATTATTTATTTGCCACGTATTTCTTTTCCTATTTTAATAATTTGGGGTAGCGTATCCAATGAGATCCCTTTCTGTATTCCCTTTACCTGTTTTTATTTTTATTATTATTATTATTATATTAATATTTTAATTTTATATTATTTTAATTTTTATTATCTTTATTAAGATTGATAATAATGGTTTTGGCCAAGTTTTAAACTACAATGCATTTTATTCGTTTATATACATTTTGTTAATATTATTATGTTTTTTTTGTATTGAAGAAACATTGACAATAATACCCGGCTTTTCCCTCCACTTGTCCCTCACGTTTGGCGATGCCATCGGGGACCATTGTGTCCCTGGTAGGTCTGACCTTGGTGGTAAGGCATTCGTGACCCCAACCCAATACCATATACCCTTCCTTTACAGCCAGTCAATCGTCTTTGTTTAAATCTTTTAAACCTTTGTAATTTATAATTTTTAATTTTAAAATCGGATGGCAGTCAGTGGCCACCGGTCCTTGCCACTCCGGTTGCATTTGCAACAAACTTATATATTAATATATTATTATATATATATTATTATTATTATATGATAATATGTATGTATTTTTTTTTAAATTTGTAAGCCCAAAATTACATTTTGTCTTATAATAGAACTAGTGTGGAATTTATGCTTCAAAGCAAAGAAAACTGGTGAATGGTTGCTAATTGATCCCACTGGTCTGGGGTATGAATTCGTAGTTAGTAGTCTGTTTATTGTGTTTTATACATTCGTACTTTTCAGACAGTAGCAAACCTGTCAGAACGAGGGACGGATATTTTGAAATAATTCTTAAACATAACTCTCGGATTTTTGTCACTTGTCCTGGTGAAACAATGGTGAGTAATCCTGTCACTCAATTTGTAGGCCAGACTTAGTATTAAGAAAGTTGTTGCCTCATGAACAATAAGCCCACAATTTTATCTTGCTGTGGTTTCATGTATTGTAGGAAAATATCTTGCTACTATTTCATGAATTGTAGAAAAATCTTGCTGTGGTTTCATGAATTGTAGAA
>JAHWFP010055124.1:0-47176 GCA_023313725.1 Lithobius niger | reverse complement strand
GCCGGAATAAACAGATTAGAAACCTAAGCAAACCAACTTTGTCGAGTTACGTGGCTACGAAGAAATTTGTGCATGAGAACAGTTTCATGCTGATCAGTTTTAGGGCTTGTTTATGCAACGAGACCTTATCGCTCGCCGAAAGCTATTTGCTAGGCAACCGTTATTTACTTACGAATAATTTCCCATTTCTATTAAATGAATGCGGTAATAGACACAAATTTAATGTATTATAAATAACAACACGGATAAAAAACAAAGTGCATCAGTCATTTTAAACATTGCTACAACATTGTTGCCATTTCACGCTATTTCCAAAATTTCCTATTTTCGCTGAAAAAAACAGCTTCTAGCAGTGAACAAACGACGGTAGAATAAATAGCTACTCGCCGTGAGAATTCAAAATCCAACATGGCGTCCATTTCTGAGTTATAGGTTCGAAGACAAGCCTTCGAATGCCGGTATTCAGGAATCTATCCGTCGTCGTGTACTGCAGTAAAAATTGTTTTCTCGTTGTCATAAATCGACACCGTCATGTTGCAAGCATCGTCAGACGGGTCGCAAGGCACGAGGAGAAAATATGCGTTCGCGTTGTTGCCATGGTTATTACGTATAGACAACTCAAAGCCGCATTCTCCAACAAAGGCCAGAAGCAGCCAGCAGATTTAGTATTGACCAAGTAAAAGCTAGTAAGTGAGAAAATTGTCCTTGCGTAAACGCGCCCTTAGCATGAAAAGCCCTTTGAAAAAGGCGAGAGATTGATTCGTTAATTCCGGTCCTCTCTCGAGCTTCGTATTTACAAGTTCAGGTTTAATTCATAAAGCAATTTTATACTGCAGCGATCCTTGCGTTGCACTAGTTGCTAAATGTAAAATAGGTACGAGAGCCCCTTACATTGCGAATCTAAAGGACGAGCATTCATCAGTTACTGTTTTCGAAATTCCTTACGTAATAGAAAAAAATTAGCCCATCGTGGTACAGGCATTCGAAGAGTTTCACCAGAAGACATTTATTTTCAGTAAGATTTGCAAATAACTTTTCATTAGATGATTCGTCTCTTCCTATCTAAATCAGCTTTGTAATTACGTGCCTTAGAAAAGGTACTTAAAAAAATAAACAAAAGTGACCGCACCAAATCCAGTCAAAGTTTTGAACGCGTTCATAATTGTATTTTATTCCCAGTCCCAAGTAGTTTACCACAGACCGGGGAAGACCCATGTTGCCAAATTTATCGAAATAACAAGGTTCTCCCGAAATGGTGGAATAAGCTACCCAGTGACTTCCGTCTCCATCGTGGAAATCTTTCAAGTTAACTATTCCGTTTTCACCAGTAGGCCAAAGTTTTAAGGGGGGGGGGGGGCTTAATGATTAATGAGGCTTAATGGCGCGTCGACAGCGTGGTCATTAGCGCCAACCTCAGTCACAGTGCAGTGGTCCGGGTTGCCACTGCACCACACATTACAGAGATATTAAGGGAAGCGTGTCTTTACTAAAAGTACCTCTGAATTTTGGAATTTTCATTACTCTAGCCAACCCGTTTAAATCAAATTTTGTTAAAAGGTTTGTTAAGGTCGATTTACACCTTGGGTGGTCTTAAGTAAAGACCTCTGCCATGGGAAAGTTTTTGTTGGATTGTTTTTTTTGCCTGATTTTTTTTCGTCGAGCTAGAACTTTCCACTTGCTTGTGATGCCGCACTAGTTCAGCCAGAATTTTTGCATCATTTTGTGTCTTTTTTACGCCAGATACCACCCCTGCAGTTCCGTCCGCCAATCCTCCAATCCCAGCTAAAATCGGTCCTAGCAATGCCAACAGCAAAAAGCAGCCTTTCTTTTTTCGTGATCTGGTTTTGAGCGCCATATCTTTTTTAATATTATCGTTATTATTTAATAAACTACTTCGACTTTCCCTCTGTCCAACTTTAGATTCATTTTCCTGTCTCCAATGAACAGAGAGTGACAAGTAGTATTAGTTGGCACGGCTGCCCTAAACTTCAGTTTGACTTGTAGTACGTCCACGATTCCCGATTGAAGCCATTCGAACTATTTGGAGCAATCCAACACCACGAGAGGATAGGCTTTCTCGAACTGAAGCAAGTCGAAACTCAAGTCATTGGTGTCATAGCACAACTACCTAAATTGCTGCACCATTCTGTACAAGCCGATGTACTCTCAATTAGCATAATTTGAGTTTAAATCGAGAAAAGGATATCTTTCTAAATTTAGAGTCACGTCAGCATCTTGCAGACTGCTGTGATCGAACACGCCAGGGTTTTTATCTAAAGAGTCCTGGCTGTTAGTTTGAAAAGCTAGAACTATCCACCTAGGTTTTTCAACAGCGGAAGTAGTCAGCACGTGCCAGGTGAAGCTAGTATTTTGAGGGAGCATACAGCTATCGTAATGCTAGTGCCTAAATCCTAAATCCACGGTCGTGCCATGGTCGATGAAAATGTAGAGTTTAAGTTTCTGCTCGTCCAAGGCAGTGCCATGTGGAACGATCCAGCTGATGCTATTTATAACGACTTTGCCATTGGCCGCTCTCGCTGCTTTGATGATGGCGTTCATGTCGCTCGCTCTCATGAGTGTGAGCACGTGTTTAGTTCCATAGATTAGCTTATCGTAATTTTCGAAAAATCCCATGATGTGTTTCAGAGGGATGGCGATTGTAAAGCTTCCCTTCGGAGTTGTTTCAACGATGATGGACGCGTGCTGCTGTTTGAACCCCAAGTTGTTGGTTAGTTCAACTGCGACTGAAGCCACACTATCCAGCGCCCAGCACTGACCAAGCAGAGCCGGTTACTCCGCTGAGCTGTAGGTGAGCAGTACCTTCATCAGAGTACCAAACCCCGGATAATTTACCTCGTCGACTTGTTTATTACCAAGATGGTATTTGATATTAGAAAACAAGAACATGGGAGCATTATTAATAAGACTAGCTACGTCAGCATCCACGTAAGCCGAGGTATCATCCTTCAGCAACCTCCCTTTAATCAGGAGGTAACTATTGGCAACGTGCAGAAATAAATCTTGGTTTTCTGCATGTATGTGGATTTCTGAATTTACGTTGTTGAGATTGGTGCTAACAACAGGATTGTATTCGTAGTAGGTGTACGACTCGACCGATGAATCGCACACCAAAGGTTCGTTGATTTTTAAGTAATATTCTAGCACGCTCGTTTTCTGGGTGTTGTTAAGAATTTGATGAAAGATTGTTCTGAATTTGATGGGAAGAGTCCTTTCCCTTTTTTCCAAACACGAACATTTTTATCCTTTTTTTTTTATTTAATTCGTAGATCTCCAATGAAGTCGCACCATGAGCGTCTCACCATTTAAATCAAATGGCTCATTGGTCTGAGACGTGAGCCAACTATTATACTTCTGATTACCTTTGTAGTAACTGGGCGGTAAATTATGCACGACTCTATAATTTTGAAACCTGGCGGTGAATTGGGATAAAAGGAATATAAAGTGGGCTGAGTGTTGCTGTTTAGGTACGAATTGTGTATGATATCGATGTGTACGAAAATTGTGTTGATGCTCATAATGTCGACGGTATTTTGACTTTCTCGACTTCTCACGTAGTTGCCTAAGTCAAACTCCAAAACTGGAGCCAAATTCTTGTCACCCAAAAAAGATATTCTGTAATTTGGATCGGAAATTGTCAAGTTGGTTCTTAAAGTGTTAAGATTCGGAAGAATTGTAACGGCATCCTTGCTGTGCCCATTCGCATCTATCGCTGACTTGAGAAATTTATTCAAATCCTCGATTTCGTAAGCACCGGGACTTACTAACGCTTTGTGCCATGAATCGCCAGAATCTATAGTGTTATGAATTTCGTTATTTTTCGAGGTGATGTGTATGCTGTTATAAGTATCTAAATTAAGCAGAGCTAATTCGTAATTTTTTCAGTGTCCAAATGGATAGATGTGTTTAGATTAATTTTCAAGTCGGAGTCTTTGCCGGTGAGATTAATTGACCAGAAATCCATGATATCTTTTTTTTAAAGTTATGTAAAAAGATTGTACTACAGTAAAAATAAGCAACCATAAAGAACTCGAGATAAAATATTGCGTGAAATGTAAACGTTCGACTTCTAACCAGTCAAAGCCCCCAGTTTCCACAACTTCACGAAACAACAGGCCGATGGAGATAGTGTTTTCCGATGTATGTGGTACAAAAAAGTTTACTTCGTCACAGTGGGGAAGGGACTCGTGAACAAAATCCTAGATAACTTGCCCGTTGAAATAAATTTAATAAATAATAAATATACTACAGTCCTGGAACTCAGCTGAAGAAGCGACTGGCACGAGGAGATCCTGGAATAAATAAACTAGAAGAAGCTTGCAAAGATCACGATATAGTTTATGCTGAGAGCTTGGACTTAAAAGATCGTAACGCCCCCGATGAAGTTCTAATTTCAAAAGCTCAAAGGGTGAGAGAGGATCCATCTCTGGCATGGAAGGAAACACTAGCCATTTCCCTCTTTAAGAAAATCATGAAAACAAAACTCAGGTTCGGATTGGGGAATTAAAAAAATGGATCAACTCGTAAACAAACTTCACAAGCCAACGCGGAAAAATTTTCCGAGATGGAAGGTGATTGTACTGGGCTGAAAGGATCTATGGCAGGCTGACTTGCTGGAGATAATACCATACGCTAAGCTAAATAAAGGATTTAACTACCTACTGACTTGCATTAACGTCATGTCCAAGTTTGCTTGGGCCATTCCTCTTAACTCTAAAACCGGTCTAGATGTAACCAAGCGTTTAAGAAGATACTCTCATAAGATACTCTTGAAAAATGTACAAGTCGATTTAGGTAGTGAGTTCTACAATAAATACTTCAAAGCACTACTTAGGCGCCATTAACATCAAGATGTACTCTAAGTATTCTGAGAAGAATGCGAGCGTGGTTGACGTTTCAACAGAACGCTGAAAACTCTAATGTGGAAAAAATTCACCAGGCAGGGGAATTACAAGTGGATACACATTATCAACAAGTTGGTTTCGCATTCCGACACGACACGCATTCCGACACGGTTCATTCCACCACAAAACTGAAACCTAGGGAAGAAGCCAGTCGTCACGAACTGTTGCAGAGACGAACTAGCCCTAAACAACTGCTAAAGAAACCCAAGTTCGCCGTAGGAAATAAAGTCAGGATTTCTAAGGTAAAAACAATTTTTGATAAAGGATATTTACAAAATTTTACCAACGAAGTATTCACGATCCGTAACGTGTAAAAAACCCAACCAGTTACGCATCTTTTAAAAGATGAGTCGGGTGAACCGATGCTCGGAAATTCAAAAAACCCAAGTTCCAGATTTATTTCTAGTGGAGCAAGTATTACGTAAAAAGAGGGGAAAAGATGGAAAAATGCTCTATTTCATTAAATGGAAGGGCTATGACTCCAAGTACAACAGCTGGGCGGATAATATAGATAGTTTAAGCTGAATTCACGTGCCCATAAGCTACAGTACCCACTGCATCGTCGCATACCTATATGGTGCGTGGGTGAGACGCGTACTTTATGGCTTTCTCTTTCGTTGTTGCTATCAAGACGTTGTTTCTCTTGCGCTTGTTCTCTATCGTCTTCCCAAAAATCAAATTATTTACCAGTTTGTAAATGTTTTCATAAAAATCGTTAGTAGACGCTTGCCGTTTCTCGTTATTAAACTCGATTTAGGTTTCAGCTAAGGCGCTTGCTTAAAACTGATCGATTGCTCTGTGTATTTTCTTGAGGACCATGCCAAGGGAAAGGTAGTTTTTCAAATTCCTATAGTGCACCACATACTTTTTCTTTGAGAAAAGGTTAGTAGTTAGCTTTTGGCCTTTGCTGTACGTTAACAGCAAGTCCTCGATTGCCCGACGGTTGAAAGGACAAAGTGTAGACTTTTTGATTTTCATGTGCTCGGGTGCTAGCTGGAAATCATTGTGCGATGCATGAAGCATCTCCGGGTATTCCAAATCCACTTCCTATATCAACCCCGTATAACTCTCATCTCCGTAATTGTCGATATTTATATTTTTAAACTGGTCTTCCGGCACCCTTTCGTACTCTCCAGTTGGTAGATACACATAACACAACCGTACAAGTTGTTGAAGTCCAAAAATATGATGTAAGAATTTTTTTTATCGGGCTCGAAGGTAGCTGGTATATACGGGTTGTTGGCTTTAGCGTATCTTCTAGCTGTAAATGAGACTGCCTCTTAT
Organism: Lithobius niger; assembly: GCA_023313725.1. NCBI lineage: Eukaryota > Metazoa > Arthropoda > Chilopoda > Lithobiomorpha > Lithobiidae > Lithobius > Lithobius niger. The sequence goes on along the minus strand of JAHWFP010055124.1, from coordinate 40,970 downwards.
ACCCTTTTTCCACCATAAGATGCATGTCAATGTTAGTGAAGAGATACAAAGACACTCCCGTCCTCTTGAGCGCCGCCGTGTAGAAATGTAATGGGAGGGGTCCAATCCATAATAGCCAAACTCGTCGCACTAAAGTTTTCAAAGACATCAGCTAAAAGCCCGACACCCATCCACAAATACAGGTCGTGGTAATCTCCAAACGTTTTGCATTTGCCTAAATCCCAAATCTTCATCGCGTGTTGATGAGATTCGGAGCAGATCGCTCTTTTCAACAATGAGGCAAATGCCAACATTGGAGGTAAATACTTCTCCTCAAACACTTCCACATTTGTCAGGTATTCATAGAAAAAACACCGTTTTGGCGAAGGCCTCGTACGAGTTTCACGGATTCACCTTCGAAAAGGTTGTCTATAATGCTGAAGCTATTTAATTTCGAAGCTAGAGTTGCCAACGATGCCGTTATAAACGCTAGACTCTGTATGAAAGTAAGACAGCCTAATTTCATGCTGCTGATTCTTTGCTTGTTCTTAGCGATGATCCTGACATTATGCAGAGCTTTCAAATCTTAAAAAGAATTCAAAGCCTTCCCCACGAAATGACTGTCGTATTTTTCGAAATTCTGCATAACAATCGCTATGTTTTTGTTCAAAGTGTACGAAAAGTTACACTTGCTGTGTGCACCACCTCTAAATTCACCGGTGATATGGTCGTGGTCTCGTACTTTCGTAAACACGTTAAACTTTTCTTGGGAATGGGTAATGTTCCATGTTTTCAGATATGGCACACCCCAGCTTCTTTGTACAGCAACCACTGCTCCTTGATTAAATGTTTTATTCGTTGCGTGTGGGAATCCACAAAAGCCACGATCTTTTTCTGCTCCTCTGATTCAGATTCGAAGAAAAACTTGCACGCAGTCTACTCCTCTGCACAACTTTTTGGAAAATACTCCATTTAATTGGTCAACAATCACGTAGGCAAAACTGCAAGCTTGGTGTATGTGGTTTACTCTGGTGTATGTATCATTTCCATCGCAACTGGAAACTGGGTGCAGCACTGCTTCAAAGTCCATGTAAGCTATATACAACCTTTTGAGCTCGTTCTTGAAAATATTTAAACTGCATAACGTCATTGTCAGGCAACGAGGTCTTTTGAAACGGAACTCCCTCGCAAGAAGGAAAATGGTAGCTTTCAAACCTGAAACGATTTCGAAAACCGTGTAAGCAATGCCTGCAAAAATACTTCAAATGCTTGTTGGGGTTGAAACTCGTGATGAATTTGTCGAAGTATTTTATCGTCACGTAGTGTGTGTTGAGAAGAAGCAAGTAAACGTGATGCTTACTTTCAACTAAGGAACTCACACGATAAATGCAAGGCTCGTCATCCTCGAAACCAAAAACAGATACCGAAATGTTGTTGGCTTTTTCGAACGCCGCGATTTTGGATAAAGGAACGGGGTCCAACACACGTACAACTAACTCGTGTGCATGAAACAAGTAATGTTTCGTATCCCAATCACGTTGCGCAGATGGAACGTGGTGTATACTAGCCAACACGGACCACAGAAAACATCTTTCGTCTTCACTACGCACATTGACCAGTATATCGGGACCTATTTTGAGGTTGTTGGGGAGTGCTACGTAACCTTTCCCTGCAAAAGGTCTATAAATTCCAACACATAGTTCGGTTCACAAGCATTGCTTGGCAACCCATCCACTTCCTTCCACTGCAAACTGTCCAACACTATGCAAAATCTCGTTTAACATTTCCGAAAGACCCTCCTTGCTCCCCACCCTGACCAGGTTGGAGTTGAAATAAACTTTAAAAGTTTCTGTATTATCCATCGCTTTTTTGAAGAGAATGCATAATCCAATTTGAGCTTTTATGTTTACCATAATACGTCGACATTGTTCTCAAAGATTCCAATATTTGTCCTCGAACTGTTCTAAAAAAATCAAAGGCTCGTAGTGCATTTCATCTTGCGTAAAATCCCGCTTGAAAGTAAAGAAGCATCAGTTGAAAGCATCGCGCACGAGATCAAACTCGATATCCTCGTAAATCCAAACTAAACGACCTCACCTTAAGCTCAGTATCGTCTGTCACCTCTGTCTTGGCTTTCAAATCGTCAATCATGTCTGACAAGGCCCAGTCGATTCTGGTTCCTCTATTATAGGCATGACTAGAGACGAAATTTGCTGATATTTGAGAAATTATTCCTTCCTTTAACCGTGGCTTGAGTTTAGGAAAAGACAATTTAAGTTTTTTTTTTGAAGACTCTCCAATTTCCCTTCCATGTTGATTTTTAGCCTCTCCACACTTGTGTCGTTTATACGCGAGACTGTCCGAGTAAGTCTTACTGCATAATTCACAAGTTACGTTACATTTTCCTTTGTGAGGCCTTTCGTGCCTCCGTTTATGTCTGTGGTTCCTGAACGTCTTTTCGCAGTATTGACATAAAAAATCTCATTGTCAGACATTGGAAGCTCTCGGTTTTTTCTTCGTCAATCATCGTTGGTCCTTTTTTTATCTTCTGAAACCGTCTCTACGTTCGTTGGAAGAGAGGAATGTGAAATCCTGGTGTGAAACGTAGCTCGTTCCAAATCAGGGAAATACCTCCAACAAACTTCTCAATAATATATACCACCAAACTTGATTTTTCCAGGTGTGATCATTTTTCCATCGCATCGGTCGTAGTGCGCAAAAACTTCATTTTAAGAAGAAACGAGTCCTCCACAATCGAGACACGTAAAGTTTAACACGCAAGGTTTCTCCAAATGAATTTCTACCTCTTCTCGCGATAAAAACTCAACTTTTCATTCTTGCACTGGAACCTTGAGACCACCTCGTACTGAACTTTAATAAATAAATCCAAGAGCCCAAAGGGCATTACAGGATTATGGCTGCGAAGCATGAAGCATGCAAACAGAACAAAAATAAATTGGTAAAGTACATTTACGCATATAATTTCACAAAGCAGTGTGAAAAACACTGCTGAAAACACTGCTGAAATAATTCAGGCTATGCACGATTTGTTTGAAACAAAATAATACCTGACATAATTGAGTATGTGCATGCAGGATATAACGGAGAAAAAGAAAACAATAACTGATAAATAACATTAGTAATAAATATATAAATATTACTAATCAATTAGGTAGATTTATATTAACATCAAAATGAGTAACGGGTTTTAAAACATTGACACTATAAGGGTATTGTAATAAACAACAATAAATTTCATATGATAGATTTTGAGATTTATGTCAAAAGGAAAACAAACAACTACGGAATCGTGAGTTATCCAATTAAAAATGTAACAAGGTGTGGCGAATTTGTGGAGAGGTGGGCATCGAACAAGTTCTTGAAGGAATTAACAGAATTTGCAGAGACTACGGCCTGTGGGAGACCATTCCACAAAAAGATTGGGCGTGAAAAGAAGGTATTTTTGGCCCACTCGTGCTTGTGGCTGGAAAATTCTAATTTTAGTGTGTGGCCACGTGTGGCTTGGTATGTCTGTAGCTTGAAATGGTTTTTTTAGTTTAGGACCGCCGAAATTAAGTTTAAGAATTTTGAACAGCGTAATAATTCCGCCTCTGACATACCGCCACCATAAGGAGGGAATATTAAGTATCTTCAGACGTAGGTTATAAGGAGTGTTATAGAGCCCGTGGACCCCTTTCGTGAAGCGTCTTTGTACCCATTCGAGAGCTGATAAGTCCTTTTTCAGGAAGGGACACCAGAAGTCGACTGCATATTCGAGGATTGGTCTAACAAGCGAGAGGAAAAGTTTTAGGTAAGTATTGGTTTGCCTTGAGGTGATTGTACGATTGATAAGGACCACGACTGAGTTTGCCTTTAATATAGTGTTTGTAATATGAGTGTTAAATTTAAGATTTTGGTCAACAGTTACCCCCAAGTCGCAGGTGCTAAGGACTCAGTTTAGAGGCACGCCTCCCCAGTAGTACAAAAGGTTGGGATTGTTAGCACCTGAATGGATAATATGCGATTTGGCTGGGTGGATTGATAACTCCCATATGCGACTCCAGTCACAAAGCTAATCGATGTCTTGCTGAAAGCAGAAGTTATCAGAGGGGGTAGCCAGACCCGTTCCCATTTTAGAATCGTCAGCGAACTTGCATATGGCATGCTCTGTGTCGTGCCCAAAGTCGTCAAAGTAAAGGGGGGGGATTGAGGCTTAATGGCGCGTCGACAACTTGGTCATTAGCGCCAACCTCAGTCACAGTGCAGTGGTCCGGGTTGCCACTGCACCACACATTACAGAGATGTTATTCAAACCCCTAATCTAAATCTTGTCATACATCTGTACCTCCTGCAAAAATTGAAAAACACCGGACAGGAGGACAGACTCATCGCCCAACTGACGCGCAATGTCATGCGGAAGATGGAACCGACGACGAACACCATCAAGATGGCGACAATCAACAAGTAAGTCAAAGTAAAGTAAGAAGAGTAGGGGCCCTAGGACGGAGCCCTGTATGGTCCCGCTGGTGACACATGCAGAGTCAGACTGTTCCCCACCAATTACAACAAACTGGGTGCGGTTGGCAAGCCAAGCCGCAATCTACTCAAGATTGGGTCCTTGAATGCTAAAGACTTGCAGCTTATGCAAGAGCAGATCGTGCTGTACTTGGTCGAAAGCTTTAGTGATGTCCAGATACAAAAGATCAAGCGGAACATTTTCGTCCAAAAAGCCCCAAAAAGCGGCATAAAAGGTTAAAAGGTTTGTCACCGTAGAATAGTTTGGCCTGAACCCGTGTTGCGAATCACTTAGGAGATCCCATTCAGTAAGAAATTTAAGTATGTGTTTATAAAGGATTGTTTCGAAGAGTTTTCCTACCAACGAGGTAATGCTGATAGGGCAGTAGTTTTTGGGGTTGCTGCGGAACCCCTTTCGCTTGTAAATTGGCGTGACATGGGCATGACGCCACTCCGGCAGAAGCAGTCCACCTTCCATAAGTTTGTTAAAGTATTTAGTAAGAAAGGGTGACAAACACTGTTGGTAACGGAGAAGAAATTCAGCCGGTATAGCATCTGGTCCTGCAGTTTTCGATGGATTTATAGAGGAAATAGCCTGAGTAACGTCAGATTCGTAAAAAATAATTGGAGGGATACATACCGGACTCCGTATAACTTGCGGGAAGATCCGAGTGAAGGTTAGCTTGCGAGCAAAGTTTGCTTGAAAGGTGTCATTCAAAATATTGGCTATTTCCCTGCAATCAGAAACTATTTGGTTGTTCGGGTCTTTGAGAGGCCTAATCCCTATCCGCAATTTTTGACAATTTTTGACGTGCTGAAAAAAGATTTTAGAATTTGATTTCGCCGATTCGGCCAGCTTTTCTTCAAACGAACGTTTTTCTTGTTTTAATTTAAGTTTGATTTCATGGGCAGTGATGTCGTATTTGATTTTAGTTGCAGGTTGTTTAGTAACCCGGAACTTTGACCAAAGGCGCTACTTTTAATAAGTTTTAAAGTTTGGTGAGTTAACCATTTAGGCTGCTGTTTAGAAGAGGAAATACAGGTGAAGCTACATGACTGAAGGAATTTGAAAATAGTAGTTGTAGTGAGCTGCCAGGCATCAACTGCTGATAGATGTTCGATACTAGGTGGGATACTTGGTAACCATGGCTGATATAAAGATCGACGGAATTATCCATGCCCTTTAAACCCATTCCCAGAGGGTTTGTATCAAATGGTCCATGCGGTAAAAACTCACACCCCTCATCCGTAAAACTTGTGAAAAATGCTCCTCAAACAACAACACTTTAGAAAACAAATAAAAAACCTTCAAAATATTCAAATAAGAAGAAGGACACAACGAGAAAGTTACACGTCGAATAATGCTTCCACAAACAGCAACACTTTTTTTTTAAACTGCCAAAAAAATTAGGAACCCCTATCTGCAGAAAGGAAGGAGGGGGCAGCAGGGGGGACTGGGGAACTGTTCAAAAGGGCTTGTTTTCTACCAATTTATCTACTACTGTAAGTCACCCTCAGTTTAATGCCTTTCACTCTCTAGGGATACCCTGGTTCGGTTAGGTGTCATCTTTCCTTTTTTTCTCTTACGCAATAGTATTCACCAGAAGCGGTACTTATGCAAGAGTACTGTTATAATTTTGAACTTAACTAAATGCACAAAATTAGAAAAACAAACCCAACGAATACAGTCATAAACCTCCAATTATGGTCAGAGCTGTGAACATTTGAAGTAAATAGGGTGAAAGAGATACCACAGCCACTAAGGTAGGCTCTGTCACCACTCAACCACATGAGCAAAATACAAAATTAACGACCAACCAGTTCATTAAGGTAATAAATAGCGACGAAATTTACACGTTAAAAAGTGTATGTCGAGCATGCGTTTCGTTACTTCAGTGTAAGAAGACATTTTAAACATTTACTTAACAAGATAATTACCTAGCTCAAAGCTCCAAAAGTCTGTAGCCAGCCTTAAAAAATATTTAGTTCGTGGATCAAGATTAACATAATTTAAAGCACCTCACAATCGTGCACCTCTAAACCAAACTATTGACTTTGCATTACCCACAACTGAAAAAAGCAAGTCCCACGCTTCCTCACCAGCCAATTGGGAATTAGTACTTCCCTGCGTAGGTGACAGACACCACACTCAGTGCAGTGCAGAGGTTTGAAAAACATACAATGACTTCTTTCAACCCAACACTCATTGTACCAAGTATAAATTTATTATTTTTGGATAATAATAATAAAATTAACGACCTTCGATTGTTAACGCTCATATTGTTACTCGAAGAAAACTTAAAAATCACAACACTACACAACAGTGCAACTCAACACAACGCATACACAAGCGGTGGTAATTTTGCCTGGAGTGAATAATCCGTGAGCTACAGACACGTTAATTTTCTACGAAGGATAATAATTCTATCATTTACAATAGCCATAGATTATTTATGACGTTTGGAAGGTAAAATATAACCATTTGCTGATTAATTAACACTCTTTTGAGTTATTAATACTACAAAACACTAAGCAAGCGATTTACATGCCTAGAGCAGTTCACCTTACTCCTTTCTTTGGTTTGAGTGCAAGGACGGAGAAGGAAATCGGGTAGGGATAGCTATATCGACCTTACGAAGACTAAATGGTGTCATATCAGTTATGGATGCACCGTAGCCTTTTCACGTGCTCTTGTTATGGATAGCGAATTTTTTATTTATGGTAATAATACACTTAGACACATGACTGAAACGTGTTAATTCGATTGTTATTGTTGAGGTTAATTTACGTGAACCGATCTACTACCATTTTAACGCATAAACGCAAACACGTTTCTAAATACAACTCATATTTAATGCAAGGGAAACGGCTTATAAAATTAACAAAAAATATTTCAAATTAAATGGACCAAAATGGTGATGTTGCTCCTGGCCTAGCGCCAGTCGAAGTGAGGATTTTGGCTGCCCTCACGGCTGTTACAAATCTCGGTAACCAAGGGAACCACTCTTCATCAACTTCCGTTACCGAGTTGCACGCCATCCACTGGATCCAAGCTAATGGGTTGTCACAGTCCCAAGCTTGCACACAACAAATATACCAAGAACTGGGAATTCCAACACATGGTCATTAGCCCCTGTTGTCACACATATATCTTAATGGCGACGACCAATTTGGTATGTCTTAACAAATCCCCCTCTAAAAACAGGGCTATTATCTGCAACGAGAAACACACATTAAATTAGACAAAAAGTTGTGTCTGACTCCCGACTGTGGTTTTGTCAGAATGTCAGAAGGGTTCAACTTCGTCGGCACATATTCAATGTTGACACTTTTGTCCTCAATTTTCTCGCGCACATGGTGATAGATGATATCTATATGTTTGGTGCGACCCTTCTCTATGTAGCTAACGGCGTGAGATCGCGCACTCTATGAGTCGGTGCACAAGGTAACGGGCTTCTAGTCTTCAAGACCAATTATGCCAGTTTCCAACAAAAGTTCAAGCGTCCAAAGACACTCTTGGACACCTTGCGAAATGGCTTTATATTCGCTTTCCATGGTGGAAAGCGAAACGGTTCTTTGCAAGTTGGACCTCCATAGGAAGGGAACATTTCCATATGTTGCTAGAACTCCTGTAGTAGACCTCCTTGTGGCAGGGTCGCTTGCATGGCTCGCATCTGTGAAAATTTGTAGGCCTGTATGGTCGGGACGCATCACGAGGCTCTGGTCTTTCGTACCTTAGAGGTAACAAAGAATCCTCTTGCCAGCCAACCAGTCTTCTCGCTTGGGAGCAGACACACGCTGAGCAAGGTTATTCACAGCATACGTTATGTCAGGTCGTGTGCCGTTTGCTATATAAGAAAGCGAACCCACTAATTCCCTTAGTGGTGTTTTGTTTGGGCATTCAGTACCCTCGTTTGTTTGTTGACCTGCAGTAACTATTGGAGTCGTGACAGGAACACAATCTTGCATGCCAAACTTAGCCAGAATCTTGTTTATGTATGTGGTTTGGTTAAGCAGCATTGCCCCATCAGACGTTTTTGAAAACTTGATCCCAAGCATAAAGTATATAGGGCCTAAAGGCCTTATGTCAAAACTTGAAGTTAAAATCTTCTTAGCTAGCTGTCGCATTTTGTGACTTGATGTGATTGCAGCTACGTCATCAACATAAACAATGAAAATTGTAAGGTCGTTTCATGCCGTGCTTAATCATTTGTTCGGCGAAACGAATACTCCATCTTCGCCCGGATTGTTTGAGCCCGTAGAGACTCCGTATTATTTTGCAAACTTTGTCTTCATGTCCAGGCTCTTTAACACCTTCTAGCTGGGCCATATAAATTTCTTCTCCGTCTCCCAAGTAGCCGTTCAAGTATGCGGATTTAACGTCGAATTGGTCCACAAAATAATTGTTCTGGACTGCTACGGCTAAGAGCAGGCGTACGGTAGGTAGTCCCGCGGTTGGCGAGTAAGTTTCGTAATATTCCGTACCATATTTTTGGTCAAATCCTTGGGCCACGAGCCTTGTTTTATAGCGTTCCACTTCACCTGTCTCCGTTTTTTTAATTTTCAGTACCCACTTACTTCCTATAGTATGGGCACCTGAAGGGAGGTCGACGAGTTCCCAAGTCCCGTTTGCTATAAGCGAACCATATTCATCATTCATAGCAATACGCCATTGATTCGCATCTGGGCTGGACATGGCTTCTTTCACATTTTTCGGCTCGTTCGGGATAGCAGACAATGCGAGAATATAGTCTTCATCTTCTTCAGTGGACTCTTGCTGAGGAACGTCGGCAACAGCTGCATTACTGTGAATCTCCCCCTCTGACGAAGTTCCGTAGCTTAATTCAGGTATAGTTACGCCTTCACGTCTAGCTCTGGCTCTTGTAATTCTTGCTTCTGGTACTTGAGCAGGTGTAGTTACTAGCCGTTCCATCGGAGTGTGATGCCTTGGGGTCTGCTGTACGGTCAGTGGAGTCCTAGGCCTATGTCCAGTCACTGGAGTTTGGGGCCGATGGACTTGAATCGGGGTCGCTGCTGAACTTCCTGGAGCTTCATTGCCTGGGCTTGCATTGAGTGGTGCGACCTGACCAGCCTCATCCTCTGCAGACGTTGGATTGTAGGAAAGATCAACAATGATCGAGTCTAAATCAATACCGCATTTTTCTACATTGTTTTTGAACAGTCTTGACGCACCTAGCACTTCCTCTTGAAAATCAACGTTTCTGCTTATTATTACCTTGCTGTTATCAATGTCATAGAGTCTGTATGCACGTGATTGTTGGTCATAGCCAAGCATTATACATGGTACACCTCTTGGATCTAGTTTTGAACTTTTTAGTGGCGGTTTTAAGGCAAAACACAAACAACCGATTGCTTTACAATATTTTACGGTTGGCTTAATTTTCGTAATTTCCCATATTTGCCTACGAGTTTTATTACAATTTCTGACATTTGTGCAATGATTACAAATGAATACTGCTGTGTTCACCGTTTCTCCCCAAAACTTTGTGGGAAGTTTTGCTTGCACTAACGTTGCCCTAACAAGGTTCATGATGGTGGTCAAGTTGAACCGTTCCGAAATTCCATTGTAGGACGCTGAGTAGGGTGGTGAAGTAGGGTGGAGCCCGGCGCCGCCACATCTTCTGCCTTGCACTTGTGGCGTCTTTGGTGCGTGAAGTACGTCGACTCTGAAACAGGTTTACCATGGGTATACGCAATTTCTTTCGACTCATGCATGATCAATAAATGTTCAATATCCTCAGACTTTAGGCTACCCGTCTTCTTAAGGGGTGCTAAGTAACTCGTGACTAAATTATCATAACTTGCAGGCAATCCTAGAATTGTATAGCATGCTTTTTCTTCGTCATCGATTATTTTTCCAGTATCGGCTATACTGTGAAATAATGCACCAATGTCCTAGAAATTCAGCTACGGATATGTCGTCAGTTTTACGAAAATCGTACAGCTTTCTTCTTAACGCTAGATAACGTAATACATTTGAGGGTTAGTACCTATTCTTCAAGTGTTGCCAAATCGTAAGCGCTTCTGTTAAGTTTCTGGGAATTTGAATTTTTAGCAGATCGACACTTAAAGTTATCAACCCCGTTGCTTTTTCATTTGCTAATTCCCATTTGGCTAACTCTTTATCATCGGTTGGTTTTGCTTTTCCTGTCATGACTAAACCCCAAATGCCTTGTTGCTTTCGGAGCGCTTCTACACGACATGACCAGGATCCGAAATTTTTGCCGTCTCAAAACTGGATATTTGAAAGGCTATTCATCTTTTGACTTAAATCTGCCATATTTAAATAATATCACTGTACACTTCTTAGGCTTACGAGTTTTCTTTCTTTTTAGGTACACTGTCCTATGTCAACTAGTTCTACTGCAATCCCTTTAAATTATTTCTGGCGGAATTACTACAATTTTTCAATGTATAAACACTGATTTTTTTTAATACCATTAACTGTTTGGTATGACTCCGACTGCACTTAACGTATACTTGCCGTTATTTCGAAGAAACCAGGAAACATCTTGAAATTGCCGTCTTGTACCCTCGCTGGTTTACCTCGACGTTCTTGCATGGCTTCATCCTCCGTCAGTAGTTGTGAAGTAAGTCGCTGCTGTCTTGAAACTGCATACGAGCATGACTGCATACAAGAGGGTTAATATTTCGAAGGACCGTTAGGTTTAAGTTTGCCATATTTACGTTATTGCGAAAAAAACGCTCTAAATACCACTTGTTGAGGTTAATTTACGTGAACCAATCTACTACCATTTTAACGCATAAACGCAAACACGTTTCTAAATACAACTCACATTTAATGCAAGGCAAACGGCTTACAAAATTAACAAAAAATATTTCAAATTAAATGGACCAAAATGGTGATGTTGCTCCTGGCCTAGCGCCAGTCGAAGTGAGGATTTTGGCAGCCCTCATGGCTGTTACAAATCTCGGTAACCAAGGGAACCACTCTTCAGCAACTTCCGTTACCGAGTTGCACGCCATCCACCGGACCCGGGCTAACGGGGTGTCACCAGTCCCAAGCTTGCACACAACAAAAACACCAGGAACTGGGAATTCCAACACATGGTCATTAGCCCCTGTTGTTACACAAATATCTTAATGGCGACGGCCAATTTGGTATGTCTTAACAGTTATATACTGCTAAATTTGAAGAAAAATGGTTAAATAATGAATTCAGGCTTTTTTAATTGAAAAATGTTGCTTCTTCGTCAATGTATCCCGGCAAAGGCTCAACATGAAACTATTAAGTAGGGGTTAATTTTCACGCAAAATAGTACACACGTGCACGGGTACATTTAAATAAAGATATTCATCACGTGTAATGTATAAATACTGTATTGCATTAAATTACTCAATATTATGGGAAAATTCTCTTGGTTACTGTATACAAAGCTAGATTGATTCGTGCTTCTGGAACCTACCTAGAATGAATAATAACCGTTGCAAAGCTGAACCTCAGTATAACGAAAATATTAGCACAAACACCAGAATTTTTTCTAGAGTACAGTCTATTATTAAAGTAATAGCAAACAAATATTTAACTACAATATTATCCTAAGGGTTGCTTATTTCTAAAAATAAATAAATAAATAAATTTCGTACCTGTAATAATGAAATGCTGTCTGAACGAAAAATTTTACAGAAATGAAGGAAGGAATGGCATGGCAGCTTCTTTTTACGTTTTTCAATGTAGCCCAAGGGAAGAAAATTCTAGTTAAATCCGATTAGTAGGCATGTACTTCAAAGAAAGCGGATACATTAACATACAAATTGCACTAGGAATTTTAATTTTCGTTGGCTTGGTAACTTATATATAAATAATAAAATGTCTTGCCACAATGTCCAGAAGGGTAAGCTGCTATCTCTGGTCCATGTCCGCATGAATTTAAAATGAATGGTCTAATTTGTCTAAGAAGACTGTAATGTAACAAATTCACGCCTGTTTCTGAGGGTAATTCAGACCAATACATTGTGAAAGTTTTGGGTGGAACATGACTACACCACATGCTCTCGCAGAGAATTGGGAAACTTCTCCTGCTTTCCAACCCATCCGGCTGGAACCATCAATTAAAGCAAGTAACCTCTTGTGGCTATACAGGACAGGGGTTAAACACGGATAATTCAACTTCCACTAAACCCCGAACAGTTTTTCTATGTCAGAAGCAGTTCGACTTTCAGTCTGCGCCACTCAAGTGATTCTAGCCCAACACGTGAAAGTCACATGTCATATGAAAGGTTATGCAGGCCATTTACAACCATACTGAGTGTGTACCCCAGCAGAGGCCTAAAAAACACCGTAAATGCTCATACCTTTATTCAAATATTACTGGTGGTGAAGCAATAGGTAACAATGCCTAGTTGCAGAAAAGCAAATTGTGTAAAAGCAGCTCACCAAAAAGAGACTTGTACATAAGATCAACATTTTTCTGTTGAAACCACTGGTTTCCCAGTGCCAGGGGAATCCATGTCGGCTACTAGGTTTTATGTTCTTTAAATATTAAACATGGATCATTCTTGTGATCACTACTCTTCATTATTTATATAAATGACATTATCAACACACACGCTAGTGTGTCACCCGCCAAGATAAAACGATAACATCCAGATAATACGTATATACGAGCATGGCGACCACTAGACACGTTGTGTCTTTACAGCAAAGGTAGTTTGGCTGTTTTCAGCCATCTGAGGATAAATAACTATGCGACAGAAAAGGCTGAAACTTGTATAATCGGAGGACTTTGGTCGCCTGACAACATAAAAGTCACTATTAAGGAAACAGCTTACCGTTTTCTTGTTGAAAAAAAGATGTGAATAACATTGAAATTTGCCTAAATACTACTACCTAATAAATAAATTATTTCCATGCAGTGGCTAAAGCTGTTTCTTAGCTCATTTTGCAGGTATTGATCTGGAGATGTGCCCTTTTCATATGGCTTCTTCTGATTGGTCAAGTGATTCAGGGGTTAGGGAGCCCCAAACAACCAAATTTTTACGCAACAATGCCAAACTGAACATTAAACATATTCGTGCGTTTGCACGAAGATACTGTAGTTTACTAATAAAAATGCCACTCAAATGAAAAAAGGTAATTGCTATCCTCAAAATCTAACGAAACCCCAAAAAAAGAAGAAAAAGAAATGGACCAGAAAACTAGGTTGGCGTTTTCATTTCATAATTACTAAGAAAAAAATGGATTTCATCAATTTGGACCAAAAAATCTGATATCTACCCCAAAACAAAACTTGTTAAGGATTCCCACCAAGCTTTTCGGCCGTGTGAAGTTGTGATATCAAACGCCAAGCTCTTTCGCCAAGCTAATCCCACTGACTAATACTTCAAACGTTAAATGAAAGAATTGAAAATTGCGCAGTAAGCAATTTTCATTTATTTCATTTAACCTTAGAACAATTACTCGGTGGGATTAGCTTGGCAATAGAGCTTGACGTTTGATTTCACGACTTCACACGGCCGAAAAGCTTGGCGGGAATCTTTAACAAGTTTTGTTTTGGGGCAGATTACTTACTACTTACTAGTAACGCTTTTTTTTGAATCACGAAAATAAATTCTTTCATGCGGTGAATAAAGCTGGTTCTTAGCTTATATTACAGATATTGCTGTGGAGATGTGTCTTTGTCAAATGGCCCTTTCTAATTGGTCAAGTGGTTCAGGAGTTATGGAGCTCCAAATGACCAAATAGATTGTTTTACATTGTTTTAAACATTGTTATTATGCAACAATGCCAAACTGAACATTAAATGAATCCGTGCCTTTGCAAGGAGAAACTGCAGAACTAATAAGATGTACTAAACATTTGAAAATAGGCGACTGATGAACTCAAGATCTAATAAAGCCAACAACCCAAAAAAGAAATGGACCAGAAAACAAGACTGGTGTTTCCATCTCGAAATTACCAACTAACCAACTACAATTCTACTCCAGATAAGCCAACATTTAAGTTTCCGGACGACCTAAAAGTCGGAACCGAAGTGGTTTCTGAAAATGACTCCTCTTTTCTGGCTACTCAGGTAATCTCCGTAACTCAGTGGTCTAATCAATGGCAACTCCCCCTTGCTAAAACTAAGTGCTGTGTGAAAGCATATTGGAAAGAATAATCCCCATCATCAGTACTACATGGTTACTAATGAGTTAAAATCAGTCGTACAACAACGGGATCTCGGTATCCTTCTTAATCACGATCTTAAGTCGACACTACACTGTGGGCATATTGTCAAATCTGCATTCCGTAGACTTGCTATTGTTAGAAGATGCTTTATTTCGTCTAATAGACATACTTTGGTTTGGGCCTTCAAGGTGTATGTTCGCCCCTTGTTGGAGTACGCGAGCCAGGTGTGGTCACCTTGGTTATTACAAGACATTGACAGAGTGGAGTCGGTTCAGAGGTCGTTTACGCGTTCAATGAGTGGGCTGACCAAACTTTCACCCGGAACCCCGTTGAGGGTGCTCGGATTGGAGCCTTTGGAGCTGAGACGCCTAAAAGCGGATCTGATCCTCGCCTACAAGATAATTCCTGGTTTGAACCTCATTGATCTACCATTTTTCGACCTGAATGAAGTGAATTTTACTCGTGGACACTCCTTGAGGCTGAGGGGCTCGCGGTGTAATTCCGATTGCTGCAACTATTTCTTCACCAACAGGGTCGTAGCACCGTGGAACTACCTACCTGAAGAGGTAGTGTCCGCACCTTCAGTGGATGCCTTCCGGAGGGGGTTGAACGTTGTGGACTTGTCTGCTTTTTTGAAAAGCGTGTATCAGTGATGCTGTGGTTCCTTGTACCTTTTAACTTCCGGCACGGTCTAAGTGGTTGCTATCGCTATCCTTCCGTTGTCCATGCCCCATTGGTGGGCAGAATTTCTTTATTATTAATTGCTTATGGGGAAAAAAAATGGATTTCACCAATCTGGACCAAAAAAATTGATATCTGTCCCAAAATAAAACTTGTTAAGGATTCCCACCAAGCTTTTTAGCCATGTGAAGTCATGATATCAAATGCCAAGCTCTTTCGCCAAGCTAATCCCACCGACTAAGACTTCTAATGTTAAATGAAATAATTGAAAATTGCTCTGTGGGCAATTTTCATTTATTTCATTGACCTTTCAAACTATTACGAAGGGGCGAAAGGGTTTGGCGAAAGGGTTTGGCGTTTGATATCATGACTTCACACGGCCGAAAAGCTTAGCGGGTATCCTTAACAAGTTTTGTTTAGGGGTACATAGACTATACTGAAACACACAACTTATACTTTATGCAGACGACATTTTCATGTTATCGATAAATTATAACAGGAATGAAATGATAAACGATTTACAGAGCAACTATCACTCCTTTATCATAGGGCTACATAGAACTCCTGGGGTATATAGACTATACTGCAACACATAACTTATACTTTATGCGGACGACATTTTCATGTTATCGATAAATTATAACAGGGATGAAATGATCAACGATTTACAGAGCAACTATCACTCCTTGAACGGTTATCTAGATGAAAACAATTTAATACTAAGTCATGAAAAAACATGCTTTTCTCCTACGGCAACTTCACATATGAAAATTGGAAATGATGACATTAAGACTTGCAAGAAAAATAGCATTTCTGAGAGGGAAAGTAAATACAACGCAAAAATTTAAAAAAGGACCATACAGGTTATTTGGGATTAGCAAATGAAATTTGCATTACATATTAACAATGCTATTAAAAAATCAGAAGAATGATACCAACACTATGTAAATTGAACCAAGTTAAAAAAAAAATTATCTTTGATGCACTAATAACGTCTCAATACACATATGAACTCATGACATATGGCACTGGATTTTATTGAGGAGGTTACTTTTTCCAGATTATGTAATTTTTTGGAATCTTGTTTAGGACTCTTCAGGAATTTTTAGGGACTTTGGGGGTGTTTTTAAGGTTTTTTGGGGGGACCTCTTAAGGATTTTTGGGGGGCGTACCTCTTCTGGGTACATTTTAGGGAAAAGTTATTTATTTTTTGTACTAAACAAAGATTTGGAGTTTGCATGACGTTAACGTTTCACTGTTTAAAAAATTAGAGTTGACATTATCTCATACATTTTCATTAAAAACTATGTTTTTAGTCAGCTGTTTTTAGTATTTTTTTAATGAATAGTTTCAAATGTCTGTGGCATGCACATAGTTAAGTTGTTTTCGGGCAGCCTTTAGTTTTTCTTTGAATTTATGTATTCTGCAATATAAAACAGCAAAATACTAATCTCAGAGACCACAGAAATGTGGTAACAAGGACCGCGAAAATACTAGTTCTAGGAAACAGTGTCTACCTAAAAAACGAGTGACTAGGTGGAGTATGTCCACTTTCCACTTAGGGAAGACCTGGCTTGGGGAAGACCCGTCATTCAGAATTTATTGTTTTTTGAGGGGGCTTTGTAACACCCTCAATATTATGGTCTGAACGTTTTGGAAGACTTTACCTTTGATAAAGTCTTGTAGAAATGGCTACTGCTGAATATGGCAGTTTATGTAATGTGCAAGGAACCGAAAGCATTGCAAAACTATTTTCTGTTAATTGTGTTTTGATGCTGGAATTTTTAACCCAGATATAAATTTTGTTAAGGCACCCATTTTCCTCGACTAGTTATAATTGTGTCTTTGTTGCATTTGTGATAAAATTTCAACCATCTTGTTTCTATGTCCATCATGATTAACTTATAAACAAATTCTTAGACGTTTAATACAGTCATTAGGACAAATATAACATTTATAACAAACTATGCTTGAATAATCTACTCCTTTAACGATGCCCATGCTTTTTTTTCTAGCATTTTGTATGTCTTCCCAGAATAGAGCAATTTTCTAATCCTTATTGAATTTCGGTGTCCTAGAAAATGGATTGTTGCTATGATACATTTTAGTGTTTTTTTTTAACATAGCCACATAAGACGCCTTAATTTCAGAAGAATAAGAGCGTTGTTTCAACTTTTCAATTCCTAACAAACTCCTAAGTCAGTGTATTGCTCTCCATGGACCCCACTGCGTTAGTAAAAAAAATTAATCGATTTATTTCAGATGGTCAGATCACGATTTTTGTGTGTCATAGTGTAGACCAAGTGTCTTTAGGATAAATGAAGCAAGCAGTCTGCATCAAAGACTGTCCTTGTGAGGATACACAATACACTAGTCTGAGAAAGAAAGAAGAGACTACTGCCTCGACTGGGACTCGAGCCCAGGACATCCCGTTTACTAGCCGGGCGCTCTAACCACTGCGCTACCGGGGCGGGTACTGGCTACAGCCTCCAGCTGAGCTAAGTAACTGTTCAATCTTTCTCAGTGGTGATCTAAAGATCACAAACAAACATACAAGGAGGGAAAGCAACTTTGCTTGTTGGCCTCTACACTAGAAACAATGCAAGTAGTAAATAAAGAAAGAAATCACAAGGTAAAGGGTAAATGAAGCAAGCAGTCTGCATCAAAGACTGTCCTTGTGAGGATACTGTCCTTGCTTCATTTACCCTTTACCTTGTGATTTCTTTCTTTATTTACTACTTGCATTGTTTCTAGTGTGGAGGCCAACAAGCAAAGTTGCTTTCCCTCCTTGTATGTTTGTTTGTGATCTTTAGATCACCACTGAGAAAGATTGAACAGTTACTTAGCTCGGCTGGAGCTTGCAGCCAGTAGCGCAGTGGTTAGAGTGCCCGGCTAGTAAACGGGATGTCCTGGGTTCGAGTCCCAGTCGGGGCAGTAGTCTTTTCTTTCTTTCTCAGACTAGTGTATTGTGTGTCCTCACAAGGACAGTCTTTGATGCAGACTGCTTGCTTCATTTACCCTTTACCTTGTGATTTCTTTCTTTATGTCTTTAGGATGTTCGAAAAATTTGGCAAAGAAAGATTTCTCAATTTGGCCAATAACATGTCTTAGTAAAAACTATCAAGGGACCTTAGGGGGTAATGTTAAGAAGCCCAGGGAGCGTAGAAATGTGTTTAGCGTGTACTGCAGTATGTTGGGGTGAGTTTAGGACCAGAGCTGGTAGATGCATAATATTAAGTTTTGGTAGGAATCTCGGGAAGTATTATCATTATAGGGGCTGGTGCCAGAGTTTTGGCGTGGCTGAAATTGAGAGAGAGGTTGGCAATGTCTTCTCACTATGAGTAACGGCTTTAGAAGCAACCCACCATAAACGCAGTACTTCATAGTCATCCTCATCAATTTTTTCTGCTTTATAAGTTTTAATCGGTGTAGTTTGCATGTGCTGGGCTACAGTTTTTACACCACTGACTGATTGTTTTTTCACCATTGACCAATTGATGTGAAGCACCAACTTCAGAGAGCTTACTACAGGTTACAAAATTCTTGCAGCGATTCTCGTTCCAATCTCTCAACCAAAATTTGATTCAATTTTTTTTCTGTCTAACGTTTTAGTGTTGAAATTTCTTGATTTGTCTCCATTATATTTTAATAAACAAAAACGATCATTGATATTATCCTTCGTTTAACGTTTTATTAAATGATAAAAAAACTGTAAGGCTTGTTCCAACAAGTTGTATACAACGTTTTAAAATCTGAACATTTCATGGCGGGGCTAACGTGATTTTTGTAAACATATTTTAAACCTAACCCATCAATGGAAAAATGATTTTAATAGATTTACATTGTCTCTGAACACTTGTGTAGTACTGACTGCAATAAAAAAATCGGCCTTTGAATGAAATTCTTGTGCTAAGTAGCATTCACTGTATTTTTTTGTCCAAAAGGAAATCATCAAAGAGAATCAGGTATCGAAATTTGGGTCCAGTTCTACGGGTATAATTAAATCTTATTTGGGAATACCAAAAAAATGCACCATGCCATCCAAATTTTTCTTTTATTGCAGCAAATAAAGACTGCAAAGCTTTGTATTTATGCTGACATAAAGTTTTACTGTAATAAATATCCGTTCATAGTCAAGCCATCCTTCGTTACAAATTAAATTAAACAGAAGGTTCATTTTCCACAATTTGCGGGGCTCATAACCAGGCATCTAATATCAGAAGGCAGGCATGCGTAATTTTTGGGTTCTTTGTTATGCACGAAAGAATCACAGTTTTTAATTTCCATCACGTTTTTTATTTATAAATTTGTGTAATTCTTACAGAGATACCAAAGCCAAAAATTCTTTTTGGGCAGATTTGTCGTTGGAAGTGGTGGAAATGGCTACTCCAAAATCCACGTTGCACCACAATTTCACGTAGGTGGGAGTATCACCACAAACATGACTCAAGTTGTTCTTCCCGTAACTTCCGTCATATTTAAAGGGTTGTAAAGGGCAAGTTAAACTATGGTTTATCAATATCATTTTTTAAAGTTTTCTGAATATCATCATACACCCAAGTTCTTAGGTAGAGCAGTTTATCCACAGTATCTTCATTGATATTTTTGTAAGATGGGTAACAGGAGGAAGCTGTGCACGTAGAATTTTGATAATAAATTGTAAAAAAAAAAACACAAATTTTGCTCGTCAAACTCAATCTCTAGTTTTTTTGCAAACATACCGTTTAACATCTTTCAACAATTTTAGAGTTTTGAGACCCTGTTCTGTTTAAATCTTAAAAGTGTATGAAAGGAGACAAGGCAGACTGTACACCATCAATTTGTGTACCATTTTATCCTTAACTTATAGCAAATATTTTTGGAAGGGATCAAGAGATGCATTTTCTAGTCCTGTAAGACATTTTCAAGTTTCCTGATATCTATATTTCTATTTTTAAATATATTTAAAGAAGGAATGACCCCCGACCCCCACGGGGGGGGGGGTCTACTTCCAAAAGATGAATCGATTTGAAGTAAAGAGTGTGCATTGATGACCTAATTTGTGAAAATACGAGGTAGAATGATCTAAGCAGTAAAAAAAAACAATTCCCGTGATTGGAACCTGAATCCAGAACAAATGCGTACTAAGCCGGGGTATTAATAGTATGAGGTTGGCCTGGGTCCTAGTCCCTGTTAAGGGAGTTATGTTTTTTTTTTAGATTATTGCGTCTTGTATTCTCACAAACCTAGTCTTTAATGCGTGTAGTTTTGCTTCATTTCTTAGTCTGTCACCGTGACTTTTATGCTTATTGAGATGCTTATTGCTGGGGTTGGGTTATATATTTAAAAACGATATCTGTCAATAAGTTTGGACACGTATTGAAAAACTCGAGTGGGAAAGGGAGTGAGGTGATGGAGGTCGGTCCAAGAGGACAGCCTGGCCTAGGGTACGTGTTAACCCCCGAAAACTGTGTTATGCAAAGCAAGCGTTGAACTAAAGTTGGAGCTGGTGTTGAACGTAACGATGCCATAAATTATTCTCAGATTGGTACTTTGGCAACGGACATTCAAAAACTTAAAACCGAATTGCCTACATTCACCATTCTCGTTAAAAGGTTGTCTTCCACGGTTTCTAGAATAGCAAAATTTTTTTGTACAAAGATGGTCTTGCCAGGAATTGCTCATTACAGGATGAACATAAAGTATGCCTCAATTTAGCACACAAGTCTATTAGAAATCAAAAGCAGAAACTACTTTACTGAGTGATGCTGTTACTAAGGTATTCATCAACAGCAATTACTTGTTACAAGACGACCAGAAACAATACTCCAATCCCACAGACAAACCAATTAGAAATCTAATTGAACCTACTTTACCGATTGAAGCTGCTACAAAGAAATTCGTGAGTGTGAACTGTTTCATGATCAGTTTTACCAAGAAAAGCCCTATGGATGAAGTAGGTGACTTGTTTATTAAATCCGGTTCACTTTCAAGCACCATATGTAAAAGTTACGTTTTAAATCATACAGCAATTTTATACTGCTGCGACCTCAGCGTAACACTTGTTGCTAGATGTAACGTAGGAATGAAAGCCTTTTACATTACTAAAAAAAGGACGAGCATTCCTCAACTGCAGATTTTGATACTCCTTACAAGATAGAAGAAATGTGCTCATTGCAGTATAGGTGCTTGAAGATTTTCATACAGTAGATGTGGATTTCCAGTTAGATTTGCACATTACCTTTCTATAGATGACCCCCCTGTGTCAGGTATTCATACAGTAACACAATTTTTTTGCCGAATGTCTTGTACAAATTCCATCGATTCACCTTCGAAAACTTTGTTGGTAATGTTAAAATGCTTTAATTTCGAAGCTAAACTTTCCAACAATGACATCAACGATACATTGGATCTTATGTAAGATCCTGTTTGTAAGTCTAGAACAGGTGTTGAAAGCATCACAACCAAGATCAACCCATGAATGGCCTCACCTCAAGTTTGGTGTCATCGGTCATCGTATCTTGTCTTTCAAATCAGAAATCATAATAAGGCTGAGTGGATTCTTGTATCCTCCATTAGTTGGCATGACTTTGGTAAAATCTACCCACATTAGTCAGTGTAGAGAGAGTTAGCGATGCGACGAGCCTCTTCACGCCTATGTTGAAGTTGGCTTACGACAGTAGACAAAAAGTTGTAAGTTTTTTCCCACCATCAATCAAAACGTTTTATGAATGAAAATCTCTCGGAAAGTATTCAGGGATGGTATTCAGTCATATATAATTTTCTTGAAATACTAATAAATGGTCTATTGGCAATTTCTGCAGATCGCAAACTTTGGCAGCAACTTGTCTCTCACGCGAAAGTAGTTCGAAGCTGGCAGCGATGACAGCAACAATGCAAGCGATGGATTCTCCAGCAACATTTTAGAGTGCGGCAAATCATACAGGAAGTTGGAGTTTACTTTCCGTAAACGTTAGTGCCACAGCGCCACACTGCCACAGCCTGCTCATTCAACAAGAGGATATTGTTTTATGGCGGTGGTGGTATTTGTGTGCCATAAAAAAATTATGGGAAAAAAAGAAGGATATTTACTATTTGGACGAAACGAGGGTATTTGAGCAAATGAAATCAAGTGTTTGTACAGATACGACTGTGAAGAGCATGCGTGACGCATTTCAGAAAGGGTTGAAAAAGCACCAATTTTTAAAAGGGGAATGGCTCATTACTTTGCATGATGGAAATGAAGATGGATTTGTACCTGCTGCCGATCTCGTTTTTTAAGGAAAGAAAGGAAAGGGTGATTACCGTGATGAATGGGATGGGGACAGATTTAGGAAGTGGTTGAAACTCTGCTGCTGCATAACGTACAACAAAATAGAGTCATCGTAATGGATAACGCTTCATACTATTGTGTCAAGAAGGAAAAAATACCGACGAAAATACACGGTAAGCTGACATGCAATCTTGGCTGCAATTAAAAGATATCGCGTTCGATGACACGATGTTGAACCGAGAATTGCACGCATTAATTATAGGAACAAAAGCATAGGACGCCCATTATTGTTTCAACACCCTTGCTGCACTCCACAGACACATCGTTCACAGACTTCCTCCCTACCACTGCGAACTGAACCATATAGAAACATTGTGGAGCAAAGTCAAAGGAAATGTTGCTGCCAACAATTAAACTTTTTAATTAAAAGACTTTGAAAAAGACGGTAAGCCAAAGGCTCAACAATAGTTAAATAAATACTGATGCAAACCTATTATGTTACCCGTTGGACTTATATGTCAGACTGCCTGAGCGGGGAATCGAACCCACGACCTCTGAAACCAAAGCCGAGGCCCTACCGCTGAACCATACTGACGAAGGCCGTGTCAGCATGGTGCAGCGGTTTTACCTCGGCTTCAATATCAGAGGTCTTGGGTTTGATTCCCCGCTCAGGCAGTCTGACGTACAAGGCCAAAAGCCAACGTAAATAGGTTTTCATCTGTATTTATTTAGATATTGAAAAGGTGTTACTGTCAGGATGCGACCCCTCAAGGTCCGTCGCCCCTGACAACGATAGTTTATATTGCCCTCTCCCGCCTGGCAATGGAAGTTGAGCCGAACGACTCACACACAAGCCTCCCTGGCTTGGAGCTCACCCATTTCTCATGCATAAAGTGTTATTTTCAAGTTCAAAAGACTCCACGTCTCATAAGTTGTGGGAGATATTCGGGCATCCATCACACCACCCCTACAACTATGGCACCCAAAAAGGGACTTGCACCCTGGACCAATAAAGTTTTATCAGAAGTTAAACTGGAAAAGTTATTTAAAACATGTAATTAAAGAGGAAGATAAAATGTAGGAAGCCAATGGATTGCTGAATTTGATTGTTGGAAGGTTGGAATTTCATGTAAATGGATCAAATGACGAAGATTCCAGTAATTCTGACAGAAGCAAAGTAAGGTTTGGCGTACGACATTCGTCACAGTTTGTTCCCCTCTCCTCTTCAAAACGACCCTTTTTTCAGGGGCATCAAATTCAGAAAGATAGAAATTATTGCTGTTTAATAAAATTTGGTATTGCAGAAATGACATAAAACACCATTAACCGTTAAACAATAAACATATTAACTGTAAAAATATGCTATAGCGTAGCACTACCATAAAAATTATGAAATTGTTAGTATCAAGAAAACTTTACGCAAGTGCATTGTTATCATGTTTATGCATTGTTGTTGGAGCTTGTGGATGAATATAAACAGATCTGTGGTAAGTAGGCTTCGTCGCGTCGCTAACACTTTTTCCACTGACTAATGTGGGTCGATTTTACCATAGAGATCTGACATTGTTTTCAACGAGATTGAAATTTGCCGATATTTCAGAAATTATTCCTTTCTTCAA
The DNA here is from genome assembly GCA_023313725.1 of Lithobius niger. Lineage (NCBI taxonomy): Eukaryota > Metazoa > Arthropoda > Chilopoda > Lithobiomorpha > Lithobiidae > Lithobius > Lithobius niger. The sequence continues at coordinate 16,771 of JAHWFP010055124.1, read as the reverse complement.
GGCAGTTTAACTCTTTTTTTCACAAGTCTCCACTTTCCCTTCCACGTTGTTTTACAACTTCTCTATACTTGCGCCATTTATATGCAAGGATGTTAGCATAAGGTCAGGTTAAGTTTTCCTTTGTGATGCCTTTTGTGCCTCCGTTTGTATGTCTTGTCAACGTTGTTTCACAGTATTGACATAAAAAATCTCCTTGTCAAATATTGGAAGATTGCTTTTTTCTTCTTCATCAATAATTGTTCGTTCTTTTTTCTTCTGGTGGTGAGACCGTCTCTTCATTCATTGGAAGAACATATGACAAAATAACACGCTTCACAGTACCTCCCAAACTTGATGTTTCATGCATGGGCATTTTTTCATTGCATCAGTCATCGTGTGACAAAAATGCTTCGTAGGAAGAAACGAGTCCTCCACAATTGGGGCAAGAATACTTTACCACGCAAGGCTTCTGCAGTTAAATTTCATTCTCTTCTCGCAAGGAAAACTCAACTTTGCATTTCTTACACTGGAACCTTGAAACCACCTTGTATTTTGCAGGCATGACTGATATGAAGACCAACGTTTTTACCCCTCGTTTATATACACCGTTCCCTAAAAAGAATGCTCCCCCCCCTCGAAACTTGTAGATACAAAAAGGTTTACCTACTTCCGTCTTTGAGGAAAAAAAAACTGTGAAAAATCTGAGGGTCCGGGAGACTGAAACAAGTGCTAAATGCTCTATCAACCCTTCCCCACACACCCTCTAGAAAACGATATACGCATAAAATAAAAAAGAACAAGGAAAAAGGGAATGAAAATGCTCCACCAGCAACACACCACACCCCTGTAAAAAGCCTACAAAAACCTCATATTAGAGAAGTGGGAAAACGCCAAAATGCTGTGGTTTACTAGAGGGTTGCTCAAAAAGGTGTCTTTTCCCTTTTTTCCACTATTACTGCTATCGTTAATTAAATCCTTCTTTCCCACCTTTTAAAAGCTGGTCAAAGTACCACAATTTTAAACTAATTTCGCCAAACCTTATGATTCATAAGTTGTTAGAAATGTTTCGATATCATAATTGCATTATTATATTTGGCAGTTTTAATGCTGTTTTTTAAATTAAACGTTTATTATGGCTAGGGTATCGTATTAGTAACTTTCACCTCCTCAATACTTTTACAAATTTCTATAATAGACTGGAACTTACACACACAGAATTTGGAGCAAAATTCACATCTTTCCAAGTTTCTTCAGACATAATTTTTAAAATTCTTAGCAAAACCACCTTTACTGTTACATTTTTTACCTATTGAAAGTTAACACATTTTGTATTAAACTTATAAGCGAGGTTCTTGTACTATACACACTGACAGTTTTATGATAACAATTGTCACTAACAATAGTTTTCTTTTTAACTGTAGTACAGTAAATTCTTCTCCAAATTTTTCTGTCATCGTTTTTACTATTTCTTAATTTGCTTTTGTAAAAGCTTTGTTTGCCCAATTTACTAATGCAGTAACTTTGTAATTTAACAAAGAAAGATTTTACGTTGGTTCATCTTATCATAATTCTTATTTTTAGAGATATGACACAAGGTTTTTTTGTGCTATTTCGTTCTAAAATATACTTAATGTATGGCTTCTTTTTGACGTTATGTTTTTTAAATTTGCTATCTCCTACTTAATTCTGTTTCCACCACAAATTGTATTAACAGTTTCTTGAATTTTTTTACAGGAAATTTTTTTAAATTCACGTCACGAACGCCATCCAAGAACTCTAGTCAATACTCCGCAAATCTTCAAGAATTTTATCATCATGCATTCTAAATCTTGCTTTTTTTTTCAATTTTGAACTCAATATATTGAAAATTAATAGTTATTAATGGAAAACAGTCATCTGAAATTTACTTAGACTTTATGAATCTGTTAACTTGTTCATTACACGTTTTTGCATAGACGTCACCAATATCGAATTAAACAATTTGATAATTTAAAATTATTGCCTGGTTGGTGAATTGATTAACTTATCTAAATCTGAAGCCAACATATTTTCAGATTTCTCTTTTACTTTCCTTTCTCCTGTACTCCTTTTTTTCAGAGTAGCGATATTAATTTCCTCAATAATAAATAAATCTCCCATCAGAATCAGTTTGTTATTTTGAATTTTATTTTAGACTTTAATAATTTCGTTGTTATTGCCAAAGGTTCTCTAAAAATGGCAAACTCATTAACCCTCTTATAATATATTTCTAGAATAGCATTAAAACCATCACTAACATTACGTATGTACTTTTAAACGCAATATTCTCCACCTTTATTCTCCACCTCTCCTGATTGTTTCATTCGTATAAAAATATATGTCGTTTTCCAATTCATACAAACGTGCTTCAAATGGCTATATATTAATTAAGAAATCACAGCTATGTCCCAATAATTTCTGTAATATTAAATTTTGATAAATGTTCATTTTTGTCTTTTGCTTCTAATATTTACGTGAATCATTTTCAAATAATGTGGGTTTCAAAATATATAACCATTACAAAATTGAAAATCCGCTGGTAAGACTTTATTTGTAGTGTTCACTATCGAATGTGAATCACTAAATGCCATTTAAATTTTTTTATTTCGTAACTGTTTCATTACTTTCACTCTTTCACATTAACACCTTAGTATTATTGAACCACAGAAACTTAATTCCATTTTCTTTATTTAATGTCTTTGCCTTTCTAAAGTACAATGAAACGTTTTCATTTATGCAGACACGTTTACCACTGAATTTTGCATTACATAATTATCATTACTTAATATCTTTCTTTTCAGTCCAGTCACTTTTACTCTGACTTCCCTGCACCTAAGTTTGAACAATAATGGCGTTAGGTTTCTCCTTATTCTTGCTAGGAATGCTGAGAATTATATCAATCATGGTCAATCTAAAAGCTTGGTCGCCTAAAGCTCTGACAACTTTAAATATAACATTCTCAATTTGTTTTCTTGATGTTCTTCCTCCAATCCGGTGATTGTGATGTTCCTTTAATTATCATATTGCTTGGTTTCGTATTGACTTAAATTCAACCTTGTAGTTTTTTTTTATAATTGTTCCCAGTGCATCTTCAATTAATTCTGTCCTCAAGCTTTTCTTAAATTATGACAAAGTTATCATTTTAATTTTTTTTTGTTTTCTTCAGCACATCACGCATATATTTTGCAGCTTTAGTCGTTTTTTTTTATTTCAGTTTTAATCTATTCGTCATCAGGTCCAACTTTGTAAAAAAACCTTTTTCAATTTGTAATTTTATAGCTTCTTTTTCAACTTTAGGTAATAAATTCCGAGTCAACTCAATCTCTTTAATTTCCTTTTTCCTTGCTTTTACTCCTCCACGTGGGACGTGTCAAAATAACTAAAAATTCAAAATACATTTTATTTGCAGAAGCTGTCACATATGAAGAAATGTTAGGCGATGAGTCATTACAATACATAAAAGTATCAGTGGAGAAGATAATTAAAATTACTCAGCATGCATATGCAATACAAGTCCTTTTACAAGAATCAGGTAGTAATATTGATGTTTGTTTGAATGTTTCATTAAATCGTCATTCAGTGCTAATCTGCAGTTAGATAAGTTTTATCTACCTCATTACAATGGTAATCAGAATATAAATGAGAAATAAAGGTGGGCTGTGAAAATAATGGCATAATTAACGAGCCCCAGTAACCATCATTGCAGCTTAAAAACTGAATTTAAAGTTTAAAATTGATTCTCTCGCAAAAGTCATTGATATCTCGCTTTAACCCAATGCTTGTTTACTTTTTGCTGGTATATTGTTTAGCTTAATTTGTTCATCTATTATTCAAATCAGTTTGAGTATTAGTTGAGCTTATCGCTTAGTTTGTTTAGTTTTGCACCGATCGTCACTAATACTGTGTAGTTAAATCAATAAATGCTTTGTTATTACGAAATATTCATTGAAATAAAACACAAAAAAACACGGTCTGTAAATATCATGTTTTATTCGTACATTTTAAGTCCTAATTTCAATTAACTTTTAACTGATTTGTTATAAAGTTACGATAAAATTATGATGTTTTTTGTGTTTATAAGTTTTATTTTGTAATTCAGGTCAAAGTATTGCAGCAAGAGAAATCAATAGACTTTTAGAGGAGTTAAACAAACTAGAAGAAATAGCATGGAATTGAGTGAAATTGCAGGTGAGATATGGACGAATAAAAAGCAGCTACAGCAACTACCTAATTGCAACCGGTCTTCTGTGCCGTTCCCCTGATACCAGTGGTGATGCGCATACCTCTATCACTTATTGCAACAGCTATCTCTATTATATAATCTAAAAGCAGTAACCATTGGAATTGCCTTCAAAAATGTGTTAGCTTTTAAGCTTATTTTACATTTCAGACGTAATTGTCAACTTTTAGGCATGATTTATACCTGCAGCTTTAATTTCGTAAGTAACAGAAAACCAAAATTTGGATTGTATATTAGCCTATTCATTTTTGCAACACGGTGCACCTCCAGGCACACAGTTACAGTATTACTACGTAACATGCAACATAGCCTATATGGATCAGAGGTATTGGGTAGTGAGGGGAGAGACGCTGTTGATGAAGCCTGCAGCGACTCGTAGCAACTTGATGTTGCCATGGTAACGTGATTTTAGGCCTAATTTTTATTTTTAGGCCAACATTTTTAACTGCAATTTTTAATTTGTAAGTAGCAGATAGGCCTAATGGAGAATTTGGTTCGACGGTAAGCCTATTCATTCACGCAGCAATGCAACAAGACTATTTTTAACGAAGCTAAAATCCTTTTGTTTTTAAGTCTGCGTGTTACCTTTCGGATTTCAATTCGACGATCAAATGTTAATATTTAACTTAGTTACGTCGAAGAAGTCTATTAGCTATAAGGAAGTTACAATGTTCTAAATTTCCATGTTAATTAATCAATTTTTTACAACGAATCTAACGTTGTAAACCTTGGTCGTCTCTATCTGGGATCATTGCGAAGTTGAAAAAAGCGTTGCAAGAGTCTTCTCAGCTGGTATGGCTGTACAAAAGATTAAAAGAACAAGCCTAAAGATGTGGTCTGGAGTGTTTATATCCGGTGCCATTTGCGATGTTCGTGGTAGAAAAACAATTACCATTTGTTTAAACTATTGGTACTGACAACACTTAAGGATTTGGAAGTTATGTTCTTCTCAAACGTGAAGCTCGTCCATTTTGAGGACACTTCTTCTTGTCAAAGAAATTGAATGAAATAGTTTAGCATTGCAGTCAACATAGGAAGAAGTTAGCGTAATCTATGTTGTTTCGGTGATCCTTGCACCAATCCAGATCTAATATTTCTTAATTAGACACTATGCCATGGTGGTGTGTGCATGCACCACTTGTCTTAATTTTGACTATAAAGAACAAGCAGCATGCTATTGAAGATGTACACTAATCTCATGTTCCTCCATATACATGTGCATTTGTTGCCACTTTCGACACACTTTATTATGAATAATGGTCATTCTTGTTTTCAGTGAAAGCTAATTTTTTAGATCGATTTTTGTGGCAAGAACTCACTATTCGCGCCAAAACACCGAGGTGAATACATAATTTTTAAAACTAGAATTATTCACTTTCAAAATTGTACAAGTTGTTTTTTTCTACTGATATAAATTATTAGTATTGCTTATAAAAGCAAACAGAATCAGCAAACCATGGTGCATGTTTCAATGACTTTTGCAAAATGAATATAGTTAAATGATCATTTATCAGAGATACAGTTGCACAGATGGAAACGAAAAGATGCCACCCATGTGATATCATTGACCAATCCTAATGTTACATCTTCCCCTCCCCCCCCCCCCGCAACCCATATTGCAGAAAGTGATGTTAACAACCCTCGCCCATAATGTCATACAGCTTTAAAAAGAGGCATCATCACCGACCCACACAATACATCGTAACCCTCTAAAGTTCATGGATCAGTATTAATACCGGGTAAAGTTCACAGCCAAGGTCAAACTGCTAAAGGTCACGTTGATCATGGTCATGGGTAAAAGTCAAACTAGGTTAAGGTCTTCAAAAGGTCATGGATCAAGGTCATCTTAATGTCATGTGGAATATTTCATGATTGGCCGTTAACCCATCATCCTATATAGGGAGTGAAATAAAAAGATAAGAGTGTTGGTAGAGACTAACATTTAGAATGGCATCAAATACTGGGGTAGGTAAATTCTACAAACGTAGACTGCAAATTTGCATATGACATTTTCCACAGTAACTTCCATCTATATATATTCGCGTCAATCTTGTTTTTTTTAGGGTGACCATTCGGAGGGTAACATTTTGAATGTTGCCATTAAATGAGGTGTGTAAATTCTACAAAATTCTAAGTGATTTGGATCGAGTGAGGTCCTCTTCAAAAAAGGGTTTGAATGAAGAAGAAATTAAATACAATTTGCAGAATATACAGCACGAGGTCATTACGTGTGCAAGTCCAATTTTAACTATAGAATTTATGTATGTTTGCTAGATAGGTGGCAAGCAAGAATGTGCAAGCCTGTCCATTTTTAAACGTTTTTTTTATGAATATGTAATGTATGAGAGCCACACCTGTCCTCGACAGAGAAAGTAATCACTTTTCATTATTGGGTTAGTAAGCACGATTAAAAAGTTTTCATCAATAAAATATGGATAATAAAAAAAATTTGTGGTACTTAGTTTTAATATATGAAAAAAGGATGCATGGACCAAAACAGATGACCAATCCAAAGGAATCTTTTCGAATTTTTTAAACCCATTGTTGAAACATTAAAAAGTATAGCAAGATCCATGTTGAAGGCTAAGAAGAAGAAAGAGGAAGAGGAATCGTAAGATACAGACAATGTAAATTCTGCCAAAATTCATTTATATTCTATGCCTTACCCAAGAGCTGCCACAGTCCTCATCCCAGCCGATACCCCGAACATCACATTCAGACGATATAAATTCTACAAAAACTCATGTGTGTTCTATGCTCACACCAAAAGCTGACTCCTACCCAGACATCACCCAATGGGCTGAGCCTACCACAGAAACCACTGCACTATTGGGAGCAATGCCATAACCCCATGGCATCCCACCCTGATAGTTAACATCACGGAGTCGTTACCCCATCTTTTGATTGCATTAACCCATCTCACCCATAGGAACTTGCTCCCTCTAGAGTAAAATCTGTGTGAGTCTGTTCACCGCATCCTGGCAGTGTCACTGCAGATGCATTCCAAATTACTCACTGTTCTCACTTACTGTTACTCACTGTTTCGTTTTGCAGGGGGTTGACCCTCCTAAATGTTATTGGTGTCGATGGCCACTTACGGTCCGGCACTTCCTTGTTGATTGTCGCCATCTTGATGGTGTTCGTCGTCGTTTCCATCTTCCGCATGACATAGCGCGTCAATTGGGTGATAAGTCTGTCCTCCTGTCCGGTGATTTTAAATTTGTGCAGGAGGTACAGATGTATGACAAGATTTAGATTAGGGGTTTGAATAACATCTCTGTAATGTGTGGTGCAGTGGCAACCCGGACCACTACACTGTGACTGAGGGTAGCGCTAATGACCAAGTTGTCGACGTGCTATTAAGCCTCAATCCCCCCCAACCGAAAACTTGACTGTTAAACACACGACTAAAATGCAATATATGAACATAGATCATAATGGGAACAAACAAACATCAATAAAAATGTTTAGATACGTTCACGTTTATGTTTAGCGATTCTTGCTGCATTGCTCATTCTTATTTGAATGTTTCTTCACATTCTTTTAAAATGATGTGAAACATTCAGTAAATGATTCTAGATCATGATGGAAACGTCCGTACAGCTTTACAACGTTTGTGAGATGTTTATCATTCATATTTGAAGGTTCCCATTAGGTACTTACTGCTCTCATGTTTGGATGGGTTCCCACGACCTATAGCATCCCTCTCTTTACTAAATGAGAGAAAACGGACATAGATCATGATGGGAACATCACTACAGCTTTCTAACGATATTTAAAAAAGTTTAGTTACATTCTGAGTGTTTATTTGGGCATTCCCGTGTAAGTTTGAATGTTTTCTACACGTTCTTTTAAGAAGATACGAAACGAGCACTAAATAAAAGTAGATCACTATGGGAATGTCGGTATGTTGCGAAGATGAGCATTCGTATTTTGGGATTTTTTTGTGTGTCAGGAAGATTACCGAATTGAAACTAGATTAAACAAAACTACTTCCCTTTAAACTTGAGAAAAAAGAGTACCCTGGTTAATAATGCTGGTTGAAAAAAATCGAGAATACATGTAAACGTGTTGATCTTGGAAAGAAACTGATAAAAAAAAGTTAGCTACTCTAAAAAGATAACCAATCTGAAGGAGAATATCTTCAAGAACTGTTTAAACTCGTAATTGTATTAATAAGTTTTGCAACTTCCGTTATGAATGTTGAGAAGGAAAAAAAATACGAGGAGAAGGATAATGCTGTGAATGATGTGCACGAACAAAGAGACACGCAGTAATTGGTAAATAAAAGAATAGTTGTATTATACGCACTCCCAGATCACTCCCGGAGTTTCCTAACTCAAAACGACTTGCATTACCAAACTTACGAGCCTGATAGCCAGGATCCATATGGTTCAATTCAGAAAGACAGTAATCTAGTATACCGCAACAACAATCCCTCCTCAGGAAAGCCAAAATCAAACTGTGGTTACAAGTATGTACATGTTATCAAACTGATTTTGGAGGATATGAAGAAAGAGAAAATATATTCGGGTTTATTGTAAGAACCCAAAGTAATGAATGAAGCAGAGCCTGAAGAAGAAAATTGCATCCAATTAGAGATGGATGAATCAGGGGCAAGAAGTTGATTACGTCAATCCAAATGAGTAGGTGGATAGGGTGAGACGTTTGTTCACATCATTGTTGTAGTGGAGATGCTTACGAAGAGGAAATTATGGATATTCTAATAGAGTTGGTAGAGACACATTACAAGAGATGAAAGAGGGGATTATCCATCAAAACCTAACTCAGTTGGAAATTTTTCTCGGATGAACACTTTTAACAAGAGATGTAGGTTTGTTGCCCGTCAATAAAATTATTTTAAAAATTTCACGCCATCTTGAAAAAACGTGTAGGAAACATTCAAAAATAAATATGTAGAACGTATCTAAATGTTTTCTTAGATGTTTGAATGCTCCCATCATAATCTACATTCATTTATTGCACGTATCATGTGTTTAACGATTGGGGTGCGAGTTAGCAATACTGGCATGCGGGAGAGGAATACGTAGAATTTGCATGAAATACATAACAATTTACACACCTCATCTTTGGTGTTCCTAGAGATATATGTATCTTCTGAAAATCTTTAAAAACACCAGGCAGAAGGAGAGACTCGTAGTTCAATTGAGGCACTAATTCTCGTTGAAGATGGATAAAGCAACGAACATCATCAAAATGGTGACAGCCTACTAGAACATGATGGACCGTAAGTGCGAGTAACACCAATGACATTCAGGATGGATTTTACCTCAAAAGGAAGCAATGTGTAAGATTGGTGTGACCAAAACGTAATCAGGCCATTACCACCCGTTCTTGGCAAATGCGGTGGTGAGTTATGTGCCAAGCTAGAGCAGTGTCCTTTATGTCCCGAAACAAATTGCGACTTGCTGGTTCCACAAAGTTTTTCAAGCAACATACAGTCTTGAAAACTGAGAATGGAAAGCATGAACAATACAAAGATCATTTTTGACAGGGCTAGAAATGCGCATCAGGTTTATATGTTTCATTAATGTTTCAGAGTGAGAGCCTGGTATAGAAAGGTCATTATTGCTTTGCACCAGCTGATAAAATTTTTGAAATAAATTTCTTTGAGCCTTTGGTCATCTGATGCAAACTTACACTAGTCTAGATGAAGTGACATTTGACATTTTGACATTTTTGATGGACAATGGAATGGGGGAAACTCAGGTATTCAAATCGGGTATACTCTGATCACTGAAGGGGCGTAGATAATGTCCACAACAGGAGTGGGGTAGTCTTTAACACTACTTTGGCTGACACCAACGTTTTTGTGTTTGACGTGCTCCAAGCATGTTGGCCATGTTACCAGACTGTCAGGAGCTTTTCCAGGGTCTTCTTCCAGTCATCGAGTCGATCATAACTTTCTGGCAACTCAGCTACCTCTGCCACTGCTCAGCACAATTAGGGCATCCAATCTCGGTAATTTTTTAGCCCCAAAAACCAGGGATTATAGCTACCTAAATCGCGGGATTTCTGGGATTGAAAATAGGCTAAATTCGTGTAAAAAAGTTATACATTAATTTTTTTTTTCGGTGGATTTAATGTTTACCTCCCTCTCGTCTATAGACTCTAAGAGAACAGTGGTTGACATCTAGCGGCCACGTTTTTTACTGCTCGTCAAAACCATGGATTGTTGCTATAAAACGTGACTATCGTTTAAAGTGGTTTGTGCCCATGGAGTATGAACCGGGATGTGTTTTAATCACTGAAACTTAAATTTGTATGGTTTTTTATGTGTTTATTTTTAAACCTTGAGCAAACCTGAATCCAAGATGGTGTCTCGTAGCTTTTCATACTTAGTGAGTGACGCTATTTTTTCTCACTCGAAATTGTTTGTGGACTTGGGTCTTGTTTTTCTTGAAGTCGATACGTAAAAGTGCGTTGTATTTTGCTAGTACTTTTCCGAATTTCTGGTAAAGTTTCCTATAATAGTGTTCCAACATGGTGAAAACCGTAAGTAAGAAGTTGACAAACAAATCTAAAATTGTTTCGTGTAAGCAACGTGAAATGGGGACAAAAACTCGTCTGTAAGTCAATGCCCTGCCAAAACAAGAACCATTGACAAAGAGGAAGCTATCCAGTTTATTTCGTGTTGTAAATGTGAAGAGTGTGTGTTTTTTCCTAATTCTGGCATCACAGAGCCCTTTGATCAAATCGAGCTGTTGGGTGTGATTTTCGTGTGCAGAAACTGCAAGCTTGAAAGCAGAGTGGCTGCTATGACTGAAAGTGTTAAAAATCTGATTGTTGATAAGGCGAAGTTGGAGGAATTTTTGAAGGAATCTGAACAAAAACTAAAATCTTTGCATGAAGCCACTGAAAAGAAGCTTAAGGAGACACAAAACCAACTAGAAATTAAGGATAAGGAAATCACTGAGTTAACTGCTCACTTGTCAAACCTAGCTCCTAACTTGGATGATTGGCCCAAACTTGGAAGTTCTACAAACCCCCACAAGACGACTTATACTGCTATGCTATCCAGTAGGCCCACCAGCAAACAAATTGAAGGGAGCAAAAATAAAGAGATAAAACCTAGACTGGTAAGTACTGAAGACTACACCAGGTATATGGCATTTGAGCTAGCAAAGAGAGAGAGGAGGAAAAGAAATATGTTTTTTTACAATATTGAAGAAAGTCTTGAGGAGGAACCTAGCGTAAGAAAAGAGCATGACAAGAAAGAAATAACTGATATACTCCAGAAGCTTGAGGTGCCAGAAGTAAAACCACAGGATGTAATGAGACTTGGTCCTCGTAAACCTGGATTTATTAGGCCTATCCTGGTAAAGGCTGGGAACCAGTTGGAGAGAGATGCTGTGTTGGCAAGGGCTTTTAAATGTCGTGACATCAGGTTTGGAGAAAAGCAGGTTGGTATTTCCCCAGACCGCACCCGGACCACTGCACTGTGACTCAGGTTGGCGCTAATGACCAAGCTGTCGACGCGCCATTAAGCCTCATCCCCCCCCCCCAGACCGCACTCCAGCAGAAAGGCAAGAAGCGAGAGACCGAAGAGAGGCTGCTGAAGATAGAAAAAAAAAATAAAAGCCAATTGCAGAAAGCACGTCTAGTCAACCTGCGACGAAGCAAAGTGTGAACACTGAACCATCCTTAAAGAAAGAGTGACTCTCACTTGCGCTTATTAATTGCCGTAGTATCAAAAATAAGGGCATCATGCTTTTTGATCTTGTGCATGACCTAAAGCCCAGTATTATTGTTGGTACGGAAACGTGGCTTAACAATGATATTAATGATAAGGAGATTGTGCCACCAAATTACCGCACTTACAGAAAAGATAGATCGGAACATGGGGGTGGTGTTATTATTATGGTGCACAAGTCCTTGTCCAGTGGTAGTGTGGATGACTCTCGCGATAACAGTGACATTTGTTGTTGTACGGTTAAGGTGAATGGTTGGACCCTTGGAATTGTAGCTGCATATAGGCCTGAAAGTGATGTGGATATCTTTAACAACATCCTTCATTATACTACTAAACTTCAAGAGAGAGTTGACAATATTGTTATTGCTGGTGACTTCAAAATCAGGGGTTTTGATTGGGCCACTGCGAGATCTTGCAAAATAGGAATTTTTCTCACGAGTTCCTGGATTCTGCGTTAACTATGATGGAAGTGTCTGGGACGGAGCAAATCGTGGACAAGCCAACTCGTAACTTCAACAGTACTATGAGCATACTCGATCTTAATTTTACTGACATTTCTCATCCTTTGCAGGTGGAGGTGCTGCAGAAATTTAGTGATCATTAAATTGTGTTCGCTTCCTTTGATTCAAAGACTTTTCATCACAAAATAGTATTGAGTTCGACAGGTGGGACTACAAGCTTGTGGATAAAGCTAAGCTTCTTCAGCTCTTGGAAGTTAGCTATAATGAATTTGTTTCGCAAAATGTTGGTCTGGACGAGTTAGTCGACTAGTTCTTGAATGACCTGAACAGTGCTGTCGAATTGTCGGTGCCTAGGAGGCGTGTGAAAGTTTCTACGAACACTTGGATTTGTAAGGAAACAAGGAAATTAATGAACAAAAGATCGAGTATTCGTAAATTGCTGAAAGGCAATTACTCACCTGATCACCTCCACCAACTTGAAGAAATTAGTAGGCAAATTGTGGATAAAATGACCGAAAACAGAGTAACCTATTTTGAAAAGCTCTGCAGTGATTATGCAAGGAAGCAAAAAAATTTGTGGAACTACATTCGTAACTTCAACGGAAATAAATCTGCTGTTTCTCAGTTAATGGTGGATGGTGTGTGCATTGTCGATAACAAACTTATGGCTAATACTCTCAATGACACCTTTGCTAAGAATTTCTCCACTCTCGATGAAACTAGCCCTCTTCCTCTTTTTAGCATTGATCTCCCTGACGAAATCAATGATGTAAATGTGTCTTACGAGGGCATTTTGAACCTTATCATAAATCTTGATAGTGCAAAATCTCCAGACCCTGGTGGGGTGCCGGTTACTGTACTTAAACTTTCTGCTGAAGTCAGTGCTAGGTACATTGTTTTTATCTTTAATAAGTCTAACAGCAGTAGTTACGTGCCGCTCAAATGGTGGACTGCATCTGTTGTGCCCCTGCATAAAAAAGGAGACAAGCAAGACCCAAACAACTATCGCCCTATTTCTCTCACTTCTAATATCTGCAAAATGCTTGAACATATTGTTGTTAAGCATTGTCTTTGTTATTTACTGAAGAAAAATGTGTTTCGGGAAAATCAGTTTGGATTCAGGGAGGGAGCCTCTACTGATCTTCTTTTGGTTGAACTTGTCCACAAAATTGCTGAAGGAGTCCAGGGGGAGGACAGGTTGATATTGTTAGCATGGACCTGGAAAAAGCTTTTGATAGGGTCCCTCATGCTTTACTTATACGTAAGTTGCATGGCTAAGGACTTGGTCACATGGCTGATTGGTTTGCCTCGTTATTAAGTAATAGAACTCAGTGTGTGGTTATAAATGGAGTTGCGTCAAGTAGGCAAAATGTGCTCTCAGGAGTTCCACAAGGTTCTGTGTGTGGACCTTTTCTTTTCATTGTGGAAGTGAAAATGTGCCTCGAGTTACTAAGATGAAAATCCTAGGAGTTACCCTAAATAACACCCTAAATTGGGATACCCACATAGGTAACATCGCAGGTCGTGCTTCAAAGCAGTTAGCCTACGCTTTATGAGTAGGATACTCCGTGGGTTCACTACACCTACCAAACTCACTGCATACAAAACCATGGTCAGGCCTATGCTGGAATACACTGCTGCTGTTTGGGATCCCTACCAGCATTCTTATATGGACAGGTTAGAGGCCGTGCAAAAGAGAGCTGTTAGGTTTATTGAGAACGATTTTAGTTCCTTTTCCAGTGTTAGTTCAATGGCAGAAAACCTTAGCCTACAGGATCTCTCTGAGCATAGAACTAACATTAGGCTTACTCTTCTTCACAAAATTGTGCATGGGAATACCATCATTAATGCTGAAGATCGGTTGGCTAGGCCATACTTTTATAGCAAAAATGATCACGATTTTAAACTTCGGGTTTGGCAGCCAACAACTGACTTCTTCAAATACTCCTTCTTCCCTAGAACTGTTACAGAGTGGAATAACCTGCCGAAGGAGTGTGTGAATAACTCTAAACTTTCTGACTTTAAATCCTCTCTTGGGAGAGTGGCCTAATGAAGGCGTTTGTGTTTTTTGTGTGTTTTTTATTTGTTTTTTTATAGTTTGAGATGTACATCTGTACATTAAAATTATTAAATAATTGTAAATAATGTAAGATTTTCAAGTTTTATAGCTTAAACCTAGGTATGAATAAGACTTAAAGCCTTTTGAAGGCTAATTTGTTGTGACAGTATTCTTGTTCTTCTTCTTCTAGGGAAATTTTGTTCTCGACTAGATATCGAACCAGTGAACAGATTTCGAATTTAAAGCTAAAAACATAGATATTAATAAGGACTGGGTCCTTTTAAATGCTGTTTTAATGTGAATGCAATATTGTTGTTGTTGTTATTCTTATTGGGGAAATTTTGCCCCACCTAGAAATAGAACAATGACTCGATTTTCAATTTTTATAGCTAAAAATTTATACATTAACAAGGGCCAGGGCTTTGAACACTATTTTAATGTGCCAAGATTCTTGTTGTTGCTCTTGTTGGGTAGTTCTTTCTAACCTTGAGATCGTACCAGGGAACCAATTTTCAATTATTATAGCTTAAAACGTAAGTATTAAAAAAGGCCAGACTCACATAATAGTTATTTTAAGGTGATTACAATATTCTCGTTGCTGTTCTTCTTGTTGGAACAAGAAAAAATAACAGATATTAGTAGTAAAAATGCCTAATCGTTAAAATACAGATGAATGCCGTAATAAAACTTAATGGTCTAAAGGAATACAAACACGAAACGGACGTGTAAGTCATCAAAGTCAAACTGACACTTACAACGTAGCTAAAGCTTGTTATTTGGGGGGCTGGGGATTCTTTTACATGTATAAGAGCAGCACTGACGGCTAAAGTGTTTTCTTCTTGTATCCCTTCCTTCAGAGCAGTAACGGTATTTAAGGCTTACATCCGTGTTTTAATGCTAAGCGATTTTTATTACTAATCTTTTAAATACGTGGGTCTTTAACAACCGTTTTTACAATTCTCATAGACGCCATTGCATCTTTCTTCCCTGCCTGTTGCCAGCCATGGCGCTGGTTTAATTCGGTTGCAGTCCATATAGTCGTAATACCTTAGTCTTACGAAACAAGTTATGAAGTCAACATCCTACACTACACACACGAGTAATACGATGACCATGAGTAGCACGCAGGTATTAACCGTAATTGTACAGTGAATGAGGTGTTCAATCACCGTTTGTAGTTGAAGCCCACTTCCTACATGTGTTCCATCACCGTTTGGAGTTTAGGCCCACTTCCTACAGGTGTTCCATCACTTTTTGGTGTTTAGGCCAACTTCCTACATGAGTACATATTCCAATGTGGCCAATTTTTTTAGTTGCTGGTGGATGTATAGTCACCGGGTTGCAATAACCACAGTACAGTCTACAGTGTGTAAAACGTATCACTAGATTAAAAAATAAATTCAAAACACTCCCACTGATTTAAACTTTGAAAAAATAGCAGACCATTTCAAATAAACGAAGAGCATGCTACTGAGTATGTGTACTCACTTTAGTTTTCATCTTGTGAGTATTTTACACAAAAAGTTATCAAACGTAAATTTCCTTTCATGTAGTTATTTTAGCCAGAGAAAATCATAAGAATAAATGCCGAAATTTCGGGATTAATCCCGGGATCACGGGATTGTGAGAAAAGAATCTCGAAATCCCTGGATTACAAATATGTGTCGGGATTGGATTCTATAGCTACGATGACCGTTTGCTTTCCCTCCTTTTAAAGATTATAATGGATGTGGTAATCATAGGAATCACTTTCAAGATTTCAACACTCAGATGAAAAATGTATAATACCGTTGTTGTTTGATGCCCACACAACGTTAGTCATAGTGCCAATTTGTAATACTGCCATCCAAGTCACCTATTAAGACTGTGTTTACTAACAATATTCACTTTCCCCATGCGATTACAAACTTAATGCAGTAAAATTCTCATTAGCTAACTGAGCCTGAAAATCCGAAGGAATTCCAAAGCAATCTGAAACAAGCTATAATTTTCGGAAACGTTATCCAGTTTGTTCTTTAACAAAGCCAATAAATCTAAACAAAAAGACAACGTGAGCATTAAAAAGGCAAAAACGTATCACAGCATTTACAGTAATAACTTTAACAGATCTACCCTCCAAGTCGTGTCATCACACAATGCCGATGTCACAATTCCACCACTAGGTGAGACAAACCTAACATCATGCAGTTTTTGTTTTACAAATATGGCCCAATCTGCATTTTAACAAAGGAGGCAAACTGCACAACGCAACCAAAAATTAAAGATTGTTTGCTTTTGACTTGTGGCATTTTCCATCTCAT